>PVKA01010932.1:0-49641 GCA_004027165.1 Ctenomys sociabilis | reverse complement strand
GGGAAAAAAATCAAACTAAATCACATTAGCATGTATTTTTCTGATCTTCTGCTCTACACCAGGTAGGGAGGTCACAAAGATGGGTGAGACTTGCTCCTGGCCCTCAGGAAGCTTCCAATTGAGTTTAACAAAGAGGACACAAAACACAGGAGAAGTTAGATAAGGGTGCAGGATTCAAACAGCAGGCTTTGATAGGACTGATGACGAATGCATTGTTTAGGCAGCAGTACCTACAGGAGGTCAGGAAAAAAGGGTCATTTTAGGTTGTGGCAGTAAAGGCAGAAGAAAATGACTTAAGAATCAAGATGGGAAAGAAAAAACACTCATGCAGAGAGCCTGGAGCTTGCACATTACTGGAAACTTGTTCTGCAACTTCATCTCACCTTTGCCTCAATTTCCCAACCTGTGGAAGGCATTGATGTCCTGTTACCTCCCAGGCTTGGGGGAGATGTGTTGATTGCGAAGCTCTTTGCAAGAAAAGCCCTGGTTTTTCCATTGTATATAGGAGGTAAAAAAATGAAGGTTTTAGGTTGCTAAATTATCATTTCTATCATTCCAGTTTAGCAAGGAAGATTAAAAATAATTTACTGTATTACAAAAAATTGGCCTTTTCTTCCCCCAGTAGGGGGAGATTCATAAAACTAAAGCCATTTTAAGCAATCATACAAAGAAATATGCATTTTTTTTTTTTTTGACAAAATTGTTCCTGTGCTCATGCTTGCTTTTTTACTGATTTCCTTAAAGTGATCATGATCAATCAGGAAGCGACCGACCGCTGGGGATGTAGCTCAGCGGGAGAAGGCTTGCCCTGCACGTGTGTGGAACAGGAAGAGCCAGAGCCAAACTTAGGAGGAAACTAGAACTTTTCCTGCCATCCCGTTCTCTTTGAGGAAGTTCAGTGGAAATTGCAGGTTAACTTACGGCTGCTTTGGTTAAACCCAACCTAGAATCCCCGTGTGAGAGGCTGTGGCCTCGGTTTACAGGTTTCTGGATACAAGGACATGGTGGCAGTCATCTCGACCTTAGCGCTGATTGCTTTGGGAATATGAGTCGTGTTCACTGTACCCAGGTTCTGTAATCAGTGTGAATCTTGCTTACACAGCCGGCCACCCTTCAGCGTGCCTACCTCGTTCATCCGCTGTAGAAGGCATTACATTCAGGGCCCCTGCGGCTCCTCCTGTAATTATGGGGACTGAGCCAGGGAACTGAGGCCCTGCAGCTTTGAAGCTGCCTTGGCTGTCTGTTTTTTTTTTTTTTTTTTTCTTTCTAGTTCTGTCTTTTCTCTAAGGTGGCAATAAGATGGCAAGACTGGAGAATTCAGAATAGGGAAATCTAATAGATCTGCTTCTCGGGGCACTGCACAGCTTCTGAAAACGGGCAGAGTTTTTTCCTGCTATGGGAAGCTGAGGATGTAGAGCTGAGAGAAAGCAGAAAATAAGGAGAGAGAGGAAGGCAAGGAATGCCTGACTTAAAACCATAGAGGGGTAGGACAGCTAGGATCTCTCCAAGGGCCCTACTTCCACCCCTGCACCATGGAACTTGATATCTGTGGAGGACACACAGCCTGAGAACCAAATATGAGATGCTACTGCTCTAGTATTAGAAGAGGGAGGGATAGAGACAGACAGACAGACAGACAGACACGGCCGCCGAGGTCACTGTGAGTGACATCACAGTGCAAATGGCACACCCTTTGCTCTTGGTGCAGCTCTCTGCTCTCCTCCTAGGACTTCCCTGTTTTCAGCCTCTGGTGTGGTGTCTGGCACCCACTAAGCGCTGGAT
This sequence comes from Ctenomys sociabilis, assembly GCA_004027165.1. Taxonomy (NCBI): domain Eukaryota; kingdom Metazoa; phylum Chordata; class Mammalia; order Rodentia; family Ctenomyidae; genus Ctenomys; species Ctenomys sociabilis. The sequence continues at coordinate 47,859 of PVKA01010932.1, read as the reverse complement.
AAATGTTTGCTGGCTGAGTAACAGGAGTGAGTGCTGGGGCCAGCTCCTCAACTGGTCTCTGCTGGAGGAACTGCAATCCTGAATCATTCTATAGGAAATGTGAATGTCCAGAGAGGATTGGGGTCCAGCCTGGGACTTGTAGCAGCCACAAACGATGTGCGTCCAGGGGCTTTCACCTGGGCTCCTCACAGGAACTTCATGGAAAGGGATGCAAAGCAAGGGTTTTCTTGGGGGACAGCCGGAGAGGAGCCTGTGAGCCCGACAGGCAGAGGCGCGCGTGGCCTGTGGGCTGCTGGCCTCACAGCACCCTCTGACCCCAACAGCTGCAGTAGGTTTCAGATGCTCACCTCACCCTGCATCACTGTCCAGATTACCCCTACTTAGGAAGAAAACAGCTTTGCTCCTCCAGTGTCCTGGGAGGGAAGAGGGCGCCGCTTCTGTCCATCCATTCTTTGGCTGCTTCTCCCCTCCTCTGGGTCCTCTGCCCCAGAGGCAGCACCAGGCAGGACTGTAAGAGAATCTGGAAAGGCAGCTGGGATAGCTGCTGCTCTGCAGGCAGTGATGTGGATGAAATGACAGAGGAGGAAGCGCTCGGCCAGGGGTCAGGAGACTTAGGGATGGTGTGCCTGCTGGCAGGACATGTGATGGTGCTCGTCTATAAAAGCCGTGCTGGTACTGATGACTTCCTCTGTTACCACACTGGTGGCAAAAATGGCCTAAGAGCCGGAGCGTGCCATGGAAATTTCACTATTTGGGGGTAAATTTGGCTTAGTTTTATTTTATTTATTTTTAATTTATTTATTTATTACATTGTCTTGCTACACATCACGGATTCTTTTTGGCGCTTTAGACCGCTGAGCTATCTTGCCAGCCCTGCTTAGTTAGTTTTAAATTTAAAAGAGGAAGACGGTTTGATTACAACGTAAATGGTGATGCTGCCTTTGAAAGTGACACACTGTGTTTGATTCGTCCACAGCAGTTGACCGTAACTGGCCCTTATGAGCAGTTGTTGGGAAGTCGCTCATTGAAGAATGTCTTTATTGTTAAAAAATACCCCACAGCCTATCTGATTGTGTGCTGGGCTCTGGGAAGCAGTGGTCTTGTACTTTCAGTGCTGTGCTGTCCGGTTGACCATGTGGTCTCAGGCTTTGTTACCCTGCGTTACTCTCTTTGCTCTGAAGAGGGTGCTGGGGCTTGCTGTGTGAAATGCCACTGATGGGCTTGGGGGATTTTCTGAACATCAGTGCCATGGCTGCTTTCAGTCTCACTGTGTGCAAAATCACCCTGCGCAGGCACCTTGAGGTCTGTAAAATGCAGGGGTTGGCTTTTCCCAGGGCTTTCGGACTCAGGGTCTGACTGCGTCTCCAGTAGGAGAGACTGCAGGGGAGATTGCTGCTCCGGGGCTTCCACTTTGGCAACTGCTGCACAAGGGACACCTTGTGAGGGCTCAGGACAGGGCTTGGAAACTGTTTTGGGAAATTTGTGCTTCATTTGGCTAATGTGAATTGTGTCATGATCCAGGTTCCATTTTTGCTTTACTTTAGAAATTGAGGTTTGGTTTATAGGTGAGAGCTAATAAATTTTAAGCTGTTTGCCTTTGAATTGGCCCAGCCTTGATCTCCTGTTTTCATCATCTTGATTTCACATTTGTGCATTGCAATTCTATTACATGAACTACTATGAAGTGACTGTTTTGTGGAATACAGTATATATTGATAAGTATTATTTTGGTCAGCATTGTCTTCTTGCACTCTACAGCATTGTATACTTTGGACTGTTCAGTGTGTTAGCTCTGGGTGTAGCTTCCCCAGAAGTATTGGATTATCAGTAGCAACTAACTCACAGGATTGGAAAAAATGTAAGACAACAAGCGATGGAGTTCTGAGTAAGAGACATATAACATTTTAAATCAACCAGTGTATAGATAATATAATCTATAAGCAGAAATATATATAGAGCCCCTAATCCAGAGTCCAAAATTATCCAAAATATGAAACATTTAGAGCATCAACATGATACCAAAAATGGAAAATCTCACACCTGACCTTCGGTTATATGTCATGTTTAAAATGTAGATTCACTAAAATGTACCATAAAATTACCTTAAGGCTATGTGCATAAGATGTGTGTGTGTGTGTGTGTGTGTATGCAGATATAGATATATGATTTACAAAATTATGTTTAGACTTGGGTCCCATTCTTAAGATACTCCTTATGAATATACAAATATTTTAAAAATATGAGAAATTCCAAAATCTCAGCACTTGTAGTCCCAAGGATTTGGAGAGGGATTTAGGGGTTTAGGAGTGGGGAGGCAGAGAGAGAGAATGAGAGAGAGAGACAGAGAGACAGAGACAGACAGGCAGACAGACATGGTGGGGGAGAGGGGAGAGACAGAGACAAAGAGGGAGAGTGGAAGAGAGCCTTTAGAATGAAACTACTCACTTTCTTTAACCATTGAAGGAAAAGAGAAGGGGGAAAGTGGTGGAGAAAGCAATACATGAGATGCTGGTTTTTGAGCCCTGGAGCTGGGTCCATGCAGTAAGTACACCAGGAAGTTCTGGTCCAGAGCAGCTGGGAATTACCCCTTAGCCTTGGAAGTGGAGAGATAAATGAAAGGCCAGGCTGTGTTAGAAACCTGCTCTGAGTCTTCATTCATTTTAGGGTGAGGTGTTCCTGTTCAGATTTCTTGCCATGTTTCCTGAGAGCAGGTAGGAAAATGAGTGTGACACGATTTGTAGTCCTCTGTCTTAGATGCGAAAAGATACTCATGGGGTTAGATGTATGTTGGAAGTAGTTTGCACTGCACTTTCCTGCTTTCTATTTCTCTCTTTCTTCCTCTCCCCTTCTTATCCTCTGTCTCTTTCTCTTCTACTTCTGCTTCATGGTTTAAGGGAAATCAGTTTTGAGAACAGCATACTTCTGGGAAGAGTATGGAGTGGCCATACTCTTCTCCCTGTACAGTGGCCCTGAACCTGTGCAGTGGCAGCTGGCTCTGCTTGAGGGAGCTGAGCTGAGGTTGCCTCAGCACTAACATGACACCCTGACCTGAGAAGCTCATGTTTTCTTCTGCAAGCCTGTCTCTGGTTTGCTTTCACTCATTTAGTGAAGGAATAAAATTTATCATCTGTAGTGACCAGCCACTAGTTCAGATTTTAATGTCTCCATGAGTTACCTGGATTTAGAGCTCAGTGGTAGCAATTTTTGCTTAAGAAAGCGCATTCTTTATAAATAAATATCTTAAAACAGCTTTAGAATTATGGAAAAACTGTAAAGATGGTACAGATTCCCCATGCCCACACTCAGTTTTCTCTGTGACTAATATCTTTGGGTGGTAGATTTGCCTCAGTTTATGAAACAGTAATGGGACCCTGACGCAATGAAATGCCAGTTTACCAGATTTCCTTAGTTTTCACTTAATGTCCCACTTCATTGTTGGTTCCCATCAAGCGTACCACGGTGTGGTATTTACTTATCATATCTCTTTGGACCCCTTTTGTCTGGGCCAGTTTTCTAGATTATCTCTGCTGCTGGTGACCTGGACAGCTTGAGAAATTCTAGTCAGGTAACTTGTCCTTAGGTTCAGACTGAGGTTTCTGTTACTGGGTTTTTTAGTGGAAGACCACAGAGGTCAAAAGCCATGTCTTACTACATCGGGTCATCTCAAGGACATCATTACCCTTTCGGTTCATATGTGCTGTCAGCAGCAGCGGCACTGTTGGGGACGTGGCACGATCCTAGGCTAGGCCACTGTGTCTTTAGTCAGGTGTCTCCTGCCATTGCCCTTCCCTGTCCATACGATTCATTGCAAGAAGTCACTGTGCACAGCCTACAACTAAGCTGTGGAAAATTAGGCTTCACTCTGTAGCAGGGTGTACGTTAGAGTTCTTATTTATTCAGTAGCTTACATTAGTATGGATTTGTGTTTTTTTTTATATTTTTAGGGAAGGGTCTAGAGGGTGTTCAGGGACTCACTACTAGATTGGACTCATGATGATCTGCCTGTTTACAGCCTCCCAAGAGCTGGGATTACAGGTGCGTGTCACCATGCCCAATCTGAATTGCCATCTCAGTGCACCCTGGGGATCGAACCCCCTGCCCCTGCGCCTGCTTGCAGGCACTTTAATCTGCTGAGCTATTTGACCAGCCCTTCAATATGGATTTATGGTTATTTTGTACTTAGGTTATAACCCAGCACCATATTGTTTTGCTGTCCTAACAGTCCTAGCTTTAACTTTTGGGGAGCTTTTAAAATTAGCTCTTATGTCCTTTTGTGGCATGCCCCCTCCTCTGATTGTTGTGGGTTGTGCTGTTGTTTTGTGTTGTTTTGTGTTTTTAAAAAAAAAAATCACTTATTTCTGGCACTACAGGATGCTTCAGGCTCATTTTATGCATTTTTTTCCCCCAATCTTAGAATCAGCCATTCCTCCAAGGAACCCCAGTGTCTTTTACTGGAGTGTGATATTAGAAAACAAGTTTGGGGCACAGGGTGTTGGGGCATAGGAACAGTAGTTCCTATAGGGACACAAGTTCTTTCAGCTGACAGTGTAAGGAAACAGATGCAAATCCACTAACACTTCTCTTTGTGCATGTCCATAGATATTCCTGTGTCCATCTGTATGTGTTACGCTAGAGTTGAGTTCCTCCTGGTGTCTCCCAGTCCATGTGGCCCTCCAGAGATCTTTCCACGCCTTTTCTTTGCTTGTCTGCCAATGCCAACAGTAAAAGCACCCCCTTACAGGAGTGGAGAAACGACTTTATCAGCCTCAGTCCGGTGCAGTGCTTGCTTGAAGCTCCTTTTTGCCTTCAGTCTCAGCATCTCCGCTCATTTGCAGTTACTGAGGCCAGCCCTTTTTCCCTCTACCCTCTACTGAGGTTATTCCTTATATTCAAATGTGGTTGATTCGCACGTTGCAGTCTGCCTTCTATATTCTACCCAGGACCTCTTCTTGATGACCAAATTTTATTTAATTGTGTACACTCCAGTTCACTGTGCTGTGAAAGTTCTATAGGTGTTGGCAGCTCTTAGTGCTCCATGTCTACAGTCACAGTATCATTTGGGATGATTTTACTGACCCCAAAATCAACAGCATCCCTGTGCCAGTGGCCTCCTGTTGGGTCCTGTCAACTGTCCTCTCTGACACTGGTCCTTGGTAGTTTCAGCACTGTTCAGCAAACAGTTGGCTGTCAGACAGTTGCTTGCCACTGGGGTTGTGAAGCTAGTTCCCAAGAACAGACCATTGTTAATTTAGTAAGAATTAAGAGATTGAGACAGGTAAACTCCCGAAACCCTTCCTGTCTAGCAAGTATTCACCAGGCTTATAAAAGCCGGAGCTGCACTGAGAGTCTATGTAAAGGTGGTATTAATGGTGCTTGAGGTTGTAAGTTCCAGACCCACTCAGCCTGCCCCCAGCTTGTTAGATCCCTCACCCTTCCCTCCTGGCAGCTGTGTTGTGCAGGGGATAACGTGTGGGGCCTTTCTTCACCAGAAGGTGTTTGTGGAAAAAAGGAAAAAAACCTTAACAATCGGGAGAAGATGTAGAACCCTCTGGGCTCTTCTTTCTCTTATCCTAGTTCTGCTTTGTCCTAGTCTCCAAACTTGATTGGCTCTTTTCCTCTGAGCTGTATAGTTTCTCCTTGGGGACAACTGTCTTGTGTTTGATCCTATATGAAGGACTCCTGAAATCCTGCCTTCAGCCTGGCTTCATTTTTATGTTTCAGCCCTCACCTGAATTGTTTTGGTCTGACTTTCTACTTGAATACCTCCCTACAAAATCACTATTTTTAAAAGCCAGAGTCATGCCGGGCTATCTGACCTTCTGGATTCCCTTACTTCTTCCAGGATAAATCTTATAGACATCTAGATCCCAAGGCTTCTTTTGGGCTTTCCCTCTGGTGGTGAATTACCAATGGGTGGTCAACTTGTTATACCCAACTGAACTGCCGTAGCATGGTGCTGGGTGTGAGAGGCCCACCTGGGGATTGTGTAAGAGGCAGAACTGGAGGAGAGGGGGAGAGGCTGCTAGGGAAGCTGTTTGGAGCTATAGGAGTTGGTGGGAGCTTCTGGTTCTCTTGGGTTATTCTGCTGGGGGACCTTGTCAGGCTGGCTTTTCTGGTGAACTTGGCTGCTTTTATCAGAGGAGGACCTCGTCACTGAGAATGGCTGTGGTTCACTTTGGGGGAGCCTGGTCCTCACCTTCAGCATCGCTTTCTGGCTCCAGAGGGGAAGATGGTGCGCAGCTCGGTCTCCTGGAGAAGCTTGTTGTGTTGGCTTCCCTGATGGGAACTTGGTTTTCCTCATCCTCAGAGGATCTTGGGACTTCACTGTTGCTGAAGATAGCTTTTTGGTGGTACTTTTTGGTGGAGCTCGGGTTTTGACTTTGAGCATTGCTTCCTGGCTCCAGCTCAGATCCCCCAGCCTGCTGGCATAGATCCTTCATCCTACTGGTGCAGACTTCCGAGCTTCTACCCCTAACTTGGGGCCTTCTGAGTGCAGAGCCCTGAGGCAGGCCTGCAGGAGACTTTGTTGTGGGCTCTCAGCCTCCAGGTGGACTTGTAGGAGGCATTGTTATTAGCTTAGGTCTTCAGCTGGACTCATGCAGGATAGATATTAGGATCCAGGCTCTCAGCTGGATTCTTTAGTCCTTAGTAGGACAGTTTTCCTTTCCTGCAATCTTGGTATATGATTGTTTGGGTAATTTATTATAAAATAATGTGTCATGAATTATATTGTTCACCTTGCAAGAACCCCAAACCACAACACATCTCTAACCTTTAGCACTGAGTCCCCCCAAACTTCCTCTGAAGTGGTCTCACTTCAATGTGCTCGTGACCCATGGTCCAGTCTGCTTGTCCTCCAGCCTCTTTGGGGACTATTGTTAGTCTAATTTTTTGATGTAAAATTTTTAACTCTTTGCTATCAAAACTGTTTGCCCAAAAGTTATAAATTTATCTTCCAACTCAAGTTGTATATAGTCCCACACCTACATATTCTTTGCTGTGTCTGCAATGTTATCTCTTTCCCCACCTTGGCAGGACAAGTTCTAGAGGTAGAATTAAACTACCAATGGGGGTGCATGCAGGAATTAGTGGGGGTCCTTCTAGAGCTCTTACCCTTCTCTACCTCTGTGGCGTATGGCCTCTCCCTTCCTCTGCAGAGGCTTTTTTCCATGTCCGTGACATTGATCATGGCAGTCATTCCACCTCTCAGACTGTATCTTCTCTGATTCTTTTTTCTTATCTTCCTCAGTGAACTTGCTTTTCCTTTCTTCTTTTCTGGTGCTCTTTCTGGAAAAGTTTCATGGCTCTTAGCAATTCCTGTTTGGGAAAGATTCCCAAATACCATAATTAGTAGCACCCCTATTTTCGCCTCACAATTCACCTTAATTTCCACCCTCTTGCCCGGTATTTCTATTTGGGTCCTTTTGTGTCCAAATTTAAACTCACTTCCTTCCATCTGAAGCATGTTCTTTCCCTATGAGTTTCTTGGCTGATTAATGGCCAAAGAGATTGGCAGATTTTTCTGATTGGAGTAGATAGTATTTCTATCTTCATAGTCTATGAGGTCTCTGTGTTGCTTAACATTGGGGATATGCTTTGAAAAAGCAATTTTGTCTCAGTGTGTTCTAGAATGCATGACCCCCATCCTGTGGCCACGGTGTCATTGAGCACAGGCCCTGCTGCACCTGGAGACTCGTGCATGCGACACAGGTGAGGCTGTTGCCAGCACCATATCTTGTTTTATAAATAGAAGGACTGTACTCTAAAATAATGAGACAGCGATGCTGGAGTAAGTAAGTGCACAAGCCACTTGACTGTCACTGTCAAGAATTATGTACATGACATGATTGTACATCCTACACTTTTATATAGCTGGTGCCATAGTGGGATTGCTTGCCCTGGAGCTACCATGAACCCTGGTCCATTGCGATCACTAAGTGGTTGGAATTTTCAGCTCTGTTCTAATCTTGAGGGGACCCCATTGTCCCTGTGGTGTTGCTGGAGAAATGGGACTTGACTCTAAGCCTCTCTGACTTTAGTACAGAGCCCGGCATAGATGATATGTAAATGAAAAAGGATGCAGCTGTGTCTCAGTAAAACTTTTCCTACAGAAAAGGGGAGTGGCTGAACTTGCCCTTTGGACCGCAGTTTACTGTCTCCTGTTGTGGGTCACCCAGGCCTAAAATTCCGTACTCCTTTGACCTGTCTGTGTCTTCATATTATTTTTAATTTCTATTTATTTCACTCTTCTGAAACCTTTCAGGGTTCTAGAATGTAGTCATCTCCTTGTTCATCAGCATAGTAGATAGAATGCCCCTTTTGCAGATTAATCTCCATCATTTTGCATTAGTGGAGGCCTCCAGTGATAGATGCCTCTTTGCCTCCTTTGAGAGGTTAGCTCTCCCATGTGTGGTCCCTCCTGCTGCTGCAGAGGCCTCCAACCTTCTGTCTGCTCTATGCTACCCTCCTCCAAGTCCCTGTGCTGATGTGCTCTCATCCTGGCTCCACTTCACAACTTAAGGAAGGTCTCCCTGAATTGGCCTGCAGGCCTTCATGCAGGTACCAATTCCTGGTTGAAGCTTTGCTGGAGCCCAGCAATTGATCCTTCTGTTGATTGGAGCATTGCTTTTGATGTGACTGATTGTCTTATCAGCTGGGACAGCAGCAGGTTGTAATTGTATCCTGGTGCTCCCTCAACTCTGAATTGCGAGGAGTTCTTGGGGACAGCTGCGGGATGCTCTGTACCCAGTGGATGATGATCACACTCCGAGCACTTCCTCTGACCTCCAGATGTGCTCATTCCCTTGGAGTTCTTATCTCAGTCAGTGGTTCCAGGAATCATCCTCTGCCAGCCTGGAGAGCCCTCTCCTTGCACTGTGTACTCTATACCATCACTGACAAAGCCCAGCTGCTGCCACCCCCAGCACATTTCCTTTATACCCCTACGTTTATCCCTCTTACTGCCAACTTGGTTCAGGTCACACTACCATGCAGGGAGCATTGGAAGACCCTTCCACGAGCTTGTCTCTCTTCCCACCCCAATATCCTGTTTGTAGGGACCTGACGTCTGGGTAATGTGGTGCTGTAGCTCTGCTTGCTGAAGTCCCTGGAGCTTCTTTTTTGCTTCAGGATTCAGGCCAGTGCCCCAGTGCATCTCAAGGACTTTGTTGATCTAATCTCGTTCCTTTCTCCCTCCTTTTGATCTGTGACATTTACCCATCCTTTTCCATATGGAACCCTGAAAGGGCCTCCGTGCGCTTGCATGCTCCTGTCCTCGACCTGCCCACAGGAGAAACTGCTGTCTGGATTTGTTGATGTGGCGCACACATCCCATCCTTTGTGTCATTTTCATCCCCTCATCCCTCCCACTAGGAGTAAAAGCATTCCTGTGGAAGAACTACAGGAGAACCATGCAGGCTTGGTGTAGATCTGATGCCCCTGGGGATTAAGAGTGTTCCAGAGATGAGCTAGAAAAGTGAGCAGCAAATCTAGGTCAACAGAACGTCTTGAAGTGCTTGTGCACACGAAGTGGGCAGTGTGATTCCTTGCTTTGGTTTTTGCTAGAGCTTCTCCCTTTAGAAATGGATGAAAGAACCAACGGTGTAGAATTATTTGCATTCTATTTTTTTTAAACACTAGACATCAGTTTAAAAAGCTAGGTAGGAAAAGAAAAGGGGTATCCTCAACATGTTAGGATGAGATAGGGCAGGAAGGAAGTTCATTGCAAATATTTGAGATGCCTCTACTGTGCAAGTGTCACTTTGCATCCACAGCAAGACTTTCTGGACTTCTTACTCCCGCCGTACCTCTCATGTGGGGTTGCTCTCAAAGAGGCTTAGCTCATGGCTGAGGTTTCCCAGGCAGCCGTAGAGATGTTGAAAAAAAGAAAGTGGCCTTAAGACCACCGTGCAGGAAGTGAGCACAGTTGCCTTCTCCAGGCATGGTTGCACAGACCCTGGCCCCTTCCATTTAATGCCTGCTGCCAGAAAGGACAGAGTAAGCTTCATTTCTCGAAGGCCTCACTCAGCAGAAAAGCGAAGGGGTAAAGTCGTGCAGGAAGTGCCCTCTGAAGTGACCTTTGCTGTTGGGTCCCAGAGTATGGAGATTGCACAGTCTGTGGGATTTCCATTTCACTTGAGCATGGGCTTTGTCTGGAGCTCTTTGGGGTAGGTGTCTCTCTGCCAAAGGAAGTGCCTTCTTAGTTCTGGAGGGCAAGATTGGGTCCCACAGCCTGGCACTATTCCAGCAGTCCTTGCTAGTGTCCAGGATGGGCATTGGACTTCCTCAGAACTCGGCCTACTTTTTTTGGTCCATCTCTGCAGCCCTTTAGTAGCTGTTGACCTCCTAGGAGCCAGGCCTGTCCTTCAAACCCATCCTCCTTCATGGGGGTGGTGTCCATCAATAGGCCTTCTGCTGAAGATTCAGTGACCTGTTCCAGGAACAGGTCATCATGTTCCTGCTTCCAGGAACCTAAGGTGGTCATCATGTAATGTATGTTTCTAGTCTCTCAGATACTGGAGTCAAAGCTACACACACCACCACCACCATTTACACCTTTAATCCTGTCTGTGACTGAGAAAAGGTGTTTTAGACCTCAGGAGGATCCTCAAGTCTTGACTCCTCCTGACTTTTTATTATGGGCAGAGGAACTTTGAAAAATGAATTGTTGCAAAAGAATTTTACTTTTGCCAGAAGATGTATTTTAATGTTAGCACATGGGGGCAATTGGCTCTGAGTTGGAATAATTCTGTATTTAAATTTATAGTAACTATGTGAACTGTTAACAGGGTATGAGGTGGTTTTTGTGGGTCTTTAGTATATATTTTAGAAACTGACTTGCTAGTGGCCTTTTGATGTCTTCACATGCTCCTGGAGCTTGGGAACTTTCTGCTGTGGGATCATAGACTACTACATTAGCTATGAAGAGGACGCTGTGAGTGCAGATGCCAGGGGACCTGGCCAAGCGCAGGTCAGCCGTGCTAGCATTGTGGGCTCCTACCCACCTGTTTCTTCAGCTCACACAATGGCCAGAATCAGCAGGACAGGGATGGACGGAAGGCTGAGTGCTGATGAATGAAACAGGCTTTCATTTTAAGGCCTGGCTTGTTTAATAAGCCTCTCTTCTCTGTTCAGCTTCTGCCATCTTTGTTTTCTGATGGCTTTTAATTTGTGGCATTTCTTCGTACATCTTTCATGCCTAATGCTGAGTCTGATTGTTACAGAGATGAGAGCAGAAAGTAGCAGGGACATGGTGCCTGCTGCACCCACCCCCTTTCCCCTCTAGCCCTTCCCATGGAGGGATGCAGGGTGCGTCTGCGGCACTCAGCTGACTGGGTGATCCAGGAAGCTGATTAATGGGACCTGAGTTCCCCGCACACTGTGCCAGGCCTTGCTTAGCAACTCCTGCCCTGGACTCCCATCCGGAGCCATCAAGTGGCAGCATCAGGCGAGCGGCAGTGAGGAGGCGAGACCCTCGAGGACATGGGGCCAGCAGTTGGTGGGGAGCAGCTGGGGTCCTGACATGATGAGTTTCACCCAGGCTTACGGCCAGGTGGTGGTGACATGATGACCTCATATGCCAGATGGAAGCAGGTGTACCTGCAGGCAGGTACAGCCATAGCCCATGAGGGATCTTTCCAGTGTCAGAGTCTTGCCCTGTCCTTCACGACTTGTGTGATTCTTGATAACTGAAACATCCCCGGGCCTCCATTTTTCCATCTGTACAATGGGGATGGTGACACTCACCCTGCAGGTGGAGATGATCAGAGATAATATAGGCCAAGTACTTAATAGGGGCCCCACGTGTTGGAGCTTAAGATGATGCTATGATTTTTATTATTAAAGGACATGACTACACATCTCCTTATGGATCATTGCTGTGATCCTTGAGACTAATTTTCCTGTTAGAATTTGAACTGTCATTTTAAGCCTGTTTTGTTTTGTTTTGTTTTGTTTTTTCTTCTGTATTTAGGGTCTACAGGGTCTCATTACATACATTGGACTTGCAGTGATTCTCCTGTTTTTCAGCCTCCCAAGTGCTGGAATTATAGGCATGAGCCGCCATGGGCAGTCTCAATCACCATCTCAGTGCATCCTACAGACAGGGCCAGCATGGCAGGCTGGGGATTGGAGCCCAGCCGCTGTGCTCTGCCTAAGCAGGCTGAGTTATCAGGCTGGCCCTAAGCCTTGTGTTTCGAGCTGGAAGATAATCGTGAAGTGCTTTGTCATATTTTTACGTTCCCTTATTTAGATTTAGAAAAGCAGCAGAAAGGGATTACCTAGCCCAAACTTAAATTTTGTCTATTTTTTTATTAAAGAAGTTTGTCCAAGGCTCCCTTTGCTTTAATACAGGATTTTTCTTTCGGTGGTGGTTCCCTCTGCTTACTCCAGGCTGAGATGGATATTGAGTGGCTAGATGTTTCCTGTCTGAGCAATTCTAATGCTTTTTGTGAATGGATATGGTTGTAAATTATTACCAGTTAATTAAATGAGTGTTTCTCTTCAGCCCTATGTGCAGGCTTTTATCCAAGTCTGTTTAGAATCATGGAGTGTTAGAGCTAGAAGGTTTTTTTAGAAAACGCCTTCATTTTCTGGATCAGGAGATGAACCAGGGTTGTGATTTGCTTAACTTTGGCAAAGGGAAACAGAGATAAAGCAAACCTTGGCTTGACACCCAGGGGTCCTGCAGGTGGATGTACACAAAGCTAACGGAGGACACTTCCCAAGGAGTGAGGGGCTCCACAGGCACACCCCCTGGCATTTCCAGGAGCCATCTGGGAGTGCTACTGTTGTTGTTGTTGTTTTTGTTTTTTAACCAAGTGCTATGTATAATATGTTATCCTTTAGTAAATAGTGCCTCCATTTTACAAGTGAGAAATTGAGGTGTTAAAATCACCTTATTGTTTAGCTCATCAGATTAAATCGAAAGATACTTGAGGAATTCTGCCAAGTGCCTGGAGGGACACGAGGGTCAGACTCTGCTGGGATGGAGTTTACAAACCAATTGCAAAATGAGATAGAAATACATGAAAATTTAGCTGTCTGAGGGTATAGATAGGTATTTAGAGCGTAGTTGAGATAGGAATTTCGACACTGGAGGCACCAGTGTAGATGCACATGTCTCTTGGGGCTCCAGCGCCTTCCTCCTGCTCCCAGGCTGAGTGCTCCTCCTCCCCAGGTGTGTGTGATGGCCCAGTCCACCCCTGGCCCTAGGGAACTACTGTGGGAAATCCCAAGCACCTGGCCACGGTCCAGACCCCGGGAGCCATTTGGTACAGGCTGAATGAGTGGCTGGAAGGTGAGGCCCGCAGAGGCTCAGGAGACTGGCTGGACTGGAAGAGCAGGCTCATAGAATGGAATTTGGAAGAAGGGGTTTGGGTAGATTTGTGGGAGACAGCCTAAGGGAAGCCCCAGGGAACTCTGAAAGCCTTGTGGAGCAGGGTTTTAATTCTGAAGGCCCTCAGAAGCCGCCAGAGGCTTTGATAAGGGCAAGCTGAGAGTGACATTTTCAAAGGGGTTCTGGGAGGCTGGTGCCACTCTCCTGGTGGTTTATTTTGGGAACTGTGTTGCATGAATAGAGGACAAGGGATGAGGGAGGGAGGCTTGCAGGGACGGGTCCTCTAGAGATGCAGAGAATGGAAAGACACAGACCCTCAGAGCATGATGGGGCTGAGAGGCTGCAGGGTTAGCCCAGGAAGCTGGATCTGGTGATGACAGCTGCAGGATTAGGAGGAAAACATGGAATTAAAAGCGTTTACAGTGGGAATCCAGTGCTGTCCACCTCATGGTTCCCAGGTGTAGTCCTCTACTGCCTGGGTCAGTAGTCCAGGGAATGTTCAAAAGCAACAGGTGGTCCTCCTCTAGAAAATTCAGTCAGTAGATTGTGGGTGGAGCCCTGGCCCAGAGAGGTGGAAGGGCTTGCCCAGAGTCAGAGACCGGAGAGGAAAGAGTTAACACTAGGACCCAGGTCTCCTGTTCCTGCTGTTCTGCAGCCAAGAGGGGAATGAGCTATATGGGAAGGTAGAGAATATGAGGCAGAGCCTTGTGAGCAGATGGGTTTCCTAGTAGGTAAAAGAGCAAGAGGCAAAAGGCTACTTCAAGGGTAATTTGGTTGGGGGAAGGATGAAGACAAGCCATGTCCATCTGAGGTATTAATAATATACAAGTGACACATTCAAAACATAAACATTTAGAATCTGTATTATAGCCAGTTGGTTTTCAACAGAGCCAGTAAGTGTATACATTGGAGAAAGGAAAATCCTTTTAATAAGTGATGTGAGGAAAGTTAGGTATCCTTATGCAAAAGAAAGAAAACAAACCCCTCTCTCCATATACAGAAATCAACTCAAAGTATATCAAAGACTTAAATGTAAGACCCAAAACTTTGAAAGTACTAGAAGAAAATGCGTGGGAACCACTTTAGGACATTGGTGTGGGCAAAGATTTTTTTGTTCCCCAAAACACAGGGAACAAAAAGAAAAATTGGGCCATGGTGTACATCAAATTAAAAGGCTTCTGCACAGTAATTGAAACAAAAGAGCAAAGAACAATATACAGAAGGTGAGGAAAATATTTGATAACTTTAATTGATATGTATGGGCTCTTTTCTGACTAGATTTAGCATGATGTTTATTCAGTCAGGTTACAGCCTGTGTCAGCACCTACTGCTGGATACTACCTCACCATATTGGTGTATCGCAGTTTTTTCCTTTCTTTTTTTGGACAGGCTGGATGTGAGCTCACTAACTAGCCCAGGCTGGCCTCAGATCTGCAGCTGCCCTTCTGCCTCACCCTCCCATGTGCTAGGGTTATGGACTGGGATATAACACAATTTAATCCTTTGCAGTATAACACAATTTAATCCTTTGTATTGATATAAATCCAGGTTGTTTTTGTATTTTGACTATTACGAATAGTGGTGCCACGAATATTTTGTATGAATTCCTGTGAGTATATAGTATTTTCAGTTCTTTTACATGGAGTAAAAGTGCAGGGTCATATACTGATTCTATTTTTAACACTTTGAAGTACTACCAAACTGTTATCCAAAGTGACTGACCATTTTATATCTCAACCAACAATACGAGAGTTCCCGCGTCTCTGCATCGTTGTTTGTCTTTTTGATTATCGCTTTCTTCTGGGGGGAATGCTTTCTCATTGTAGTTTTGATTTGCATTTGTCACATGGCCGGCCAATGACGATAAACATTTTTTCATAACTTAATTGGTAGTTTGTGTATCTTCTTTGGAGAAGTGTCTCTTCAGATCCTTTGCCTATTTTAAAAATAGTTATTATCTTTATATTATGGAGTTCTATGAATCCTTTCTGTTTCTAAATACAAATCCTTTATCAGAAATATACTTGATAAATGTTTTCTTCTATTGTGCAAATTGTCTATTTATTTTGCTAATAGTATTGGTTGTAGCACCAAGGCTTTAATTTTGGATTAGTTTATCACTGTTCTTGTCACTTGTATTATTGATGTGGTCTAAAAGAATCACTGCCTAATCCAAGATCAGGAAAATTTACTCACTTGTTTTTTCCTTGGGGTTTTATAGTTTTAACTCTTATAAGGTCTTGATCCATTTTGAGTTGGTGGTTACACGTCTTATGAAGTAGTGGATCTAACTTGTTTTGAATATATTCAGTTGTCCTAAATAGAGTGTGCAAACATTAAAAAGAGGCTGGCATATAGGTTTTATGTCTTTGGGTGGTGGACAAACTGGGGATAGAAGTCAGGAAGGGCCATGTTGTGTGGGGGTACACACAGTGTTGGGAGCTTGAATTGTGCTGTGGGAGGGAATGGGAACCTGGAAGGATCCTAAGTTAGGAAGTTACGTGGTCAGTTTTCTTTTGGAAACATGTCATTGTCAGGCAGCCATCTCAGGAGGTCAGATAAAGCATGGCAGTGGCGGTGGAGAGGGAGGGATAGATTTAGGAGAGACTCTTAAACTGGACTTGATTGCTAGGACCCGAGGTTCTGATGGGAAATGCCAGGTAAAGTGTGGCTGGTAATGGAATAGGGCATGTGGATTCAGAAGCACGTGGGGCCCAAGATGGAGGCTTTGAGGGAAAGCACATTCCTGGTTGCAGGGGAGGCTTGTGCTGACAGTTGTGTGAATTTGTTGCTGCCCCAGCTCTTCAGACCCCACCCTCTGAGGTTCCACTGTGTTTCTTTCTCCTATTCCTGCCCCAGAGTTGAAACTTTTAAGATGGATTTTCAAATCATGGGTTTGAATTTTCCAATAGAAAAAGAAAAAGAACTGGTGAGGAGCAAGATGTAGAGGCACTGAGAGAAATGCTTCCAGGGGGCCGCAAGAAGTCAGAGAAGAGGGAGATGAGGACCAGGAGAGGGGCCACAGGAAAGACCACAGGTGTGGGAAAGGGGCCCACCCCGTGTTGAGATTTACAGCAGGACGTGTAGAGGCTTCTGTGCTTGTGGGACACTAAGTCACGTTGCTGGGGACAAGAGGTAGAGGGATGTGTAGTTGTAGAATAGTTACTCTATTCTCTTTGTCTTACAGTTTGAGTCTTTATGGTGCAACTGATAGAACATCATGCTCAAATAGACTTAAAAAAAAGGAACTTAATAGGCTCAAACAACTGGAAGCTCCGGAGAAATCCAGCATGGCTTGATCTGCAGATCGAAATGACATCAAGCCCTGGTCTTTTCTGTCTCCCAGCCCTCTCCTCTTTGTTGGCTTCCTTCTCTAGTTAATGTGGTGTCAATGTGGTGATAGACATTCCAAGTTTATGTCCTTCCAGAGTGGCATTCAGCAAAAGTGAGATCTTGTCTCTCTAGTAGATCTAGGGTTCCTAATTGGATATACTTGCATTTTGTGATGAAATCTGAAGTGGGAGCTGCTGAGGGAAGGGAGTTGCAGTTACTCTGATAGCCAGGGTCCTAGCCAGCCATCCTGGAATGTAGGCTCTGACTGAATAGGCCTGGTTATGTGTCCAGTGTGGAGGGAGGACTGGAAACTCAGCCGACGCAGTTGGACTCCAGGTGAGCGATGCCTGTTCTCAGCTTCAGTCAAGTACTGCTCCCAGGAGACTGGAATGAACATTCCTGGCCAGAGAAGAGCCAACATCAGGCTCAGCATGTGAAGTGTGTTGGGCTCACTGCAGTCCTGCTCATGCTGAGAGAGCTTGTGGCGGAGTGCAGAAGTGGCCTAGGCCAGTGTCTGACATAGCCAGGTGGCCATCCCTGGGGGGTGTCCAGGCAGCTGCCAGAAGAAACAACAACAGCCCATCAGCACTACGAGGAACACATGATCTCATCTTTCTTCTTGATAGAATAAGGCACACACTTCTGCATGAAAACCCATTAGAACGCCTGAAATCCCAGCTTTTGGGAGGCTGGAAATAGGAGAATTACCATGAGTCCAATCTGTGTAGTGAGACCCTATAGATCCTGTATTAAATACATTAAAAAAAAAAAAACCCATTAGACTTTTTTGTTTCCTTCCCTCCTTCCTCCTTCTTTCCATGTCTCCCTCTTTCCTTCCTTTTCCCCCACCCCCCAGTTGTAGCCCAGGCTGTCCTTCAACTCACAGTCTTGCTGCTTCAGCTTTCCAAGGGCTGGGATTCCAAGTATGGGCCACAAACTAGGCTCCCACTATATCCTTACATGTGTCCACCAAACTGCCAGCAGAAGTTTCAGGAAATAGTGCTTCTCTTTACTACCTATGGTATGTTTGTATCTTCTTCTTTTGCTTAAAAATCTCCATGAGATTCAGTGACATCCTACTAATTTCTTTTCATGTCTCTAAGGGGTCTTGATCTACACGTTGCAAAGTCCTGTTTTGAGGTCCTGTGTGTCAACACCTGTGTCTCACATGGACAGAGCTTAAAGATGGTGTTTGGGTCTGGCTTGTCTACTCCAGCAGTGGTGCAGGTCAAAAAGGACGACAGAAACCTAAGCCTCAGAGTAAGCACTTCTGGTTCTAGGTAGGGGAGCCATCCTGCCATGGGCCAGAGCAGTTCCTGCCCTTGGGGCCCAAGTGCCCTTTGCAGGTCCATAGGGTGGTGGGCGGAGGTTTGCAGGAAGGCAGGGGCGGCTGCAGTATGTCTGTCCTCAGGCTGACAGCAGTTTGCTGGTAAGGTAGAACGTGTGTTCTCTGCCAGGCCTTTATGTTGAAGATGAGGGAGTGGCTTTTAAAAATAACACAGTTTTGACTTGAAACAAGTCAAGACAGAGAATGGAGACAATTAGAGACTGACATCCTGTTTAGTCATTTCTCCCAAGAACTCTATTTTCAGAACAATTCTAAAAAGGTTCACAAGTGGTGTCAGGTAGTTAAGGGGATACTGGAAGTTAGTATCCACCATGATGCAGCTCGCTGAGGTGTTGTACAGGGCGGGAGCCTCGCCAAGCAGACTTGTGCAGAGAGAGGTAGAGTTGTGAGAACAGTGTTACAGTGTGTATGGAAAGTGCCGTGAGCTCGCACAAAGCAGTCATCTTTTATTTTGAAAAGTATATAATCATATGCAGTATCAGAAGGAAAATGTGGTGACTTGGGGTGAGGCCAGTTCGTTTGGGGGTCTTTGCTCACCGGTGAACAGCAAGTCGTGTAGCTGAGGCTCTTCCAGGGCACATGGTGGAAGCTTGGCCAGAAATGCCAAACGATGGACCCACAGAGGCTCAGAGGAAGGGGAGCTCGGGCGGGGAAGTCCTTGCCCCGTCCAGCACCAGCTACAGCAGAGAAAGATGGGCTCGCATGGCCTGGTGTAGGGTGTGCTCTGCTTTGGCGACCATCCCTATCCATGTCTAGCTTTGGTGTCCTTCCTCTTGCATGAAACATTAAATTCAGGAATGGAACCACACACCGAACTGGAATCTGCCAAGGCTATTTTAAGACAGTTGGAAATGTGTGTGCGTAAGTGCACAACGCCTTGCCCTGAGCAGGGTCGAGGTGTTGGGGAGAGTGAGGTTTGCATGCAGGAGGAAGATGAAGCCTGTCAGTACTTACTGCCTGAGTGGCGGGCCAGAAGCCCCTGGGAGCAGGATGTGTGCTTGGCTTGAGGATGCCTGTCTCGGTGTTTCAGGTGACAGCCGACTCCAAGGGGCTTTGGTACTCCCATGAATGGTCCTGAGCTTCCTTCCCTAGTCCTTTAATACTGACTAGCCTTAGGTGACCGGGTAGGCAAAGGCTCTTCATAGTTTTTACTCCATGAAAAAGAGTTTACAGTCAGCCATGCCATGTTCATTCATCACCTAATGTGTCTCCTACACCGCGATGCTTGCTGTTGTCTTAATGGTGGTTGGCAGGAGGTGTGGATGTCTTGGGAACAGCTAACAAGTATGTGAATGCTGCTGTACCATTAAGAGCCAAAAATGGAAGCGTGGAATTGAAGAGGAAGGAAGTGCTGAAAACAGTTTATTTGAGATTTGCTTTTTCAACCTTTATAATTTCATGAGGTTTCACTTGTTTCCTTGTCTGTGCCGTAAAATGAAAGATGCAGATTTGATTGCTGGCTGTAATATATCCACATAGGCCTCTCTAAAGAACTACGTAAGGCCTACAAAAATACTTTAATAGTAAACTATAACATGGTGTTTTCCTTTTCCTAGGTGGATCTGGAGCCAGAGGGGAAAGTGTTTGTGGTAATCACCCTAACGGGGAGTTTCACTGAAGGTAAGAATGAGTCTTGATTGGTTTCTGATTTGTGCATAACCTCAGGCCATACTTAGTAAGAATTTCTACCATGGAATTTGTAAAATCATTTTGTAAAAGCTGCTTTAAAAAATCACTGTCATAAGTTGGGCAGGCTGGATTTTATCATTCAAAGGTCTTTGGCTCAGCTTGCCAGGCTAAATATATTTGGTAAGTCTGGTAATCTCATGCTTTGTTTGAGGAGAGTAGTTGTTATTCATCACTGTCTTAGCATTTTTGTTTTAGTTTTGGTTCTTTTGATTCATGTCTGTGAAACTCTACTTTAGATTTCTGGTTTTGTGCCAACCTTTTAGCTTGCCTCTGGATGTCTATAAAAAATTAGGGATTGTGTTCTCTTATAATCTCTGTTTTGCTCTTACTCTTTAAGGGGTGCTCATTTCCTCTTACAAGCTCTCCCCTCACAAAAATGTTTTTTAGTTGAAGTAAATTTCACATGTCGTGGAATGAAAGATGAGCAGAAATTTGGATTACGGCAAATGCGTACAACTGAGTCGGCCGCTCCCCACCCCAAGGCAGGGAGCATCCTTCCCAGCAGGTCCTTCTTCCTCTTCCACTGGTGCTGCCCGGAGCAGTCAGGATAATGCTTCCTTGCTGCAGATTAGCTTTGTCTGTTGTAGAAGTGCATATGACTGGGATTATACAGTCTGTGCCCTTTTGTTCAGCATCATTTCTGTGAGATTCACTCATACTGTTGTGGGTATTATCAGTATGTTATTTTAGAGTAATGTCCCCATTATGTAAATGTAGCGTTCATTTGGTTCCTTGATAAACTTCTAATTTTCTAGATTGTTCATTATGAATAATGATTCTGTGAACATTTTGGGGCTGTTATATTTTTTATTTAAAATAGTATTTTTGCATTGGTATACTTACATAATACATCTTAATTTTTTAATCTCCCTCTTGTGACCTTTGTCCCCGTCTCATCTGCATGTTCTGGGGACACGTACTGTCACTTCTCAGGGGTGACAGCCTAGGAATCACATTGCTATGTATCACAGTAGGTATGCATTTAATTGTATAAGAAACTCACACATAGTTTTCTGAAAAGGTCTATTGTTGGTCTTCTGCCACCTGCGTATGGCAGTCCCAGTTATCCCATATTCTCGCCAACATGTGATGGGATCATTTCTTTCAACTTTAGATGTTCCAAGGGTATGAAGTGGTATTCTGTGATTTAAATTTGCATTTCAGTAAAGTCGAGCACTTTCTCATGTGCTTATTGGCCATTGGTAGCTTTTTTTGAGTGCTCATTCAGATTTTTCACCTTCTTTTCTAACAATTGAGTTTGTCTTTTTCTTATTAATGGTTCCTAAGAGTTGTTTATGTTTTCTGGATGTGAGTCCTTTGTGAGAAATATGAAATACGTGTGACGAGTCCTTTCTCCAAGGCCGGCTTGCATTTTCATTTTCGTAGTGCTGCTATGTTTGAGTAAAGGATTTTAATTTTCAGTAAGTTGTTTACCAGTCTCTTCTTTCATAGTCTATACTCTTTGTGCCTGCTATGAAATCAGTCATAGGAATACAAAGATATTCACCTGTTGTCTTTTAGAAGTTTATTGTAGGTAGGTCTTATGTGTCCTCTTAAACTGATACTTGTGTGTAATTTGACAGAATATTTGAGATCCTTTTTAATGCACTAATGCAGTTGTGACAGTACCATTTGTTAAGAAGACTTCTTTTTAGGGGCCTACAAATCACCTGGGAATATTCTTGAAAATCAGCTGAGTATGTTGGCGCGGCTCCCCCTGTGCATGGTCTGTTCTCTCACATTTGGTTTGTCCATCTTTATGCAAATGCCATGTGATCTTCTTTATTGCTTCATAATCTTAAGGTTGAGTAGTGAGTCTCCCAATTTTTAATTTAAAATTTAAATATAAATTAGTTTTTATTTAATGTTATTTTAACCCTTCCCATTATTTTCAGTTTTTAATGTCAATATTAGACTATACATCTGTATCTATCTATATATTCATCTTTCTGGATCTTGAATTTAAAAGGTGTTAAATTGATAGATCAATTTGAAGAGAACTGACATTTATTATAAGCTACTTTCAAATCCTTAAATGGTATATCGCACCATTTACTAGTTTTTTTTATGTTGATAAGCAGTGTAATTAGCATTACTAATATTATGTAATTTTTGAAATAGAGTTATTGGAGATATAATTTTTTTTTTAAGTCCTTTAGGTTTTTTGATGTTTTCCTTTTGGGGCAGGGCAGAGAGAAGGTTGATGTTTTCCTCTTGGGGCCATGCTGTGTAGTGCAGGCTGGCCTTGAAGTTGTGCTAATCATTCTGCCTTGGGCCTCCCAACTGCTGGGGTGACAGGAGTGTATCACCATGCCTAGCTCTATAAATGGTGTTTTGACTTGTTTTGTTTTGTTTTTAGTGTGGCACTAGCAGTTGAGGCATGGGCCTTTACATTTTTATTTTTTTAAGGCAGAGACTTGCTAATCATTCAGTCCCTAGCTGGGCTAGAATTCTGAGTCCTCCTCCTTTATACAGGTTAGAAGCAAGTTGTATTTCCAGGATCTTCCTGCTGCAGTCTCCCAGAGGGCTGGGCCTCTAGGCATGTGCTAGTGCGTCTGGCTGACAGTTTTGAAATTGTTACTAGTATGTAGAATTGTTCATGTGTTGGTTTTTTAGTGTACCGTGGCCTTACCAAATTCACTGACTAGTTCTAGTAGGACACTTTAAGATCTTCTGTGCAATCACACTGTCTGTGAATAAAGATGCTTCTTTGCTTTCCTTAAAACTTTTTTGTTTTCCATGCCTCATTGAATCCTAGACCTCTAGGATAGATAGTTTTATCCCAGCCTTAACAGAAAGAATTGAATCTTTTTCATCAGGCATGATGAAGGCAAGAATTCCTGTCTGGATTTCATGGGTGGACTTTGTCACAGTTGAGGTTTCTTTTCTGGTCTTAAATTTCCTGATGGCTTTTTTTCTTTTTCATTGACTGCTTAATTTTGGTAAATGCTTTCTGTTTTTGAAATGATTGGATGGGGTTTTTCCTTTATTCTCCTTTATTTTCTAATATGTGGCTAAGTTATAGTCTGGGCTTTAAATTATGGAGGCTTTTAAAGTGAAAAGTGAACTGTTTCACTTTTTCTTAGCCTCAGGGTGCTTGATTGTAAGGCATAGCTAGTCTGGAGTTTCAGTGAAATTCCAAGGTATTAAAAACTACAACGTTGTGAGCTCAGCCTTCAAACTCTTTCTCCTAAGGTTGGAAGCAGATAATTACAGGAAGCCCTTTTGGTCCTCGTCTTGGTCTGGGGTGTTTATAATGAGGGCTAGAAAGGGCTCCCTACAGGTAAAATCTCAGTTCTTCTTCATTCTTTGTTTCCCCAAACCTCTCTGAGTCCTCCTTGTCTATACAGGTTTGGGGAGTTCACCCATTTTGGGAGGTTTTCTCTCTGTGGCGTCACCCTGTCTAGGAGTTCTTGCCTCAGTATCTAGATGTCTGTAGTCCTGGGTTCTGTCACTTTACTCCTCAAGCCAGTGTAGATGTGGCTTCCTTCATGGGTTCTACTCATTCTACCCTCAAGCCTGGAAACGAATATGGAAAAAAATCCTACAAACACAGACCTCACGCAATACAATTTTGTTCTTTCTCTCAACTGTCAAGTTCCTTTGGGTTTATGCCTACTTGTGATTGCAGTCTGGTGTTTTTCAACTACTTTTTAAAAAGTAAATTTTCCAGAAATTTTAATCAATGTATCATCATTACTAAAATCCCATTTAGATTTATGAAACCTATGAACAAATGAATCTGTTCCTAGCTCAGCCAGTAACATGAACATAGTATTAAAGAGCATTGTATTTTTAAGAAAAAATAAAATTTCATGACAAAATAATGCGAGGATAAAAATAGTTAATCTACTATTGTTGTTTTCTTCAAACTTAGAAATGAAAAGGTTCTTACAAATAAGAAGCATAAAATATGTGAGACCCTGTCTCCAAAAGACAAAAAAAACAAAACAAAACAAAACATAAAATAACACAAAACTTTTTCAGTGAACCAAGAGAAACTAATACTGTAAAATGAAATGAATTACGTAAATATATTTTGATATAGCAGAATAGATAATTTTGTGCAATTATTGTAACTTCTCCCTGCTTCCTATTTATATCTTCTGCTTTATTCTTTATTCAATATATATTTTGGTTTTATCATATAAGAGAAACCATGCAGCATTTAACCTTGTGTGTGTGTGTGTGTGTGTGTGTGTGTGTGTGTGTGTGTAACTTCACCTAATATGATGTTCTTAAGTTGTAGTTACTTACCTACAAATGCCTCATGTTTATCTTTCTTTTGGCAGGGTACTTCATTATATATAAATGGTACATATTCTTTAGTGATTTTTTTTTTTTCTTGGCAGAACTGGGGATTGAATTCAGGCCCTTGCGCTTGCCAGGGAAGCACTTATTCTACTGAGCCGTCTCCCTGGCCCTATCTGGTGATATGTTGGTGATAATGTACATGGTGTTTTTAGGATCCAGCCATTATAAATTGTGCTGCAATAAACATAAATATGCAGGTATCTCTGCAGTATGATGATCTTGATTTTTTGGGGAAGATGCATAGATGAGGATTAGCCAGGGCAAATGGAATTTCTTTATTCAGTTTTTTGAGGAATCCCCACACTGATTGCTGTAGTGGTTGTGCTAGTTTTCATTCCCTCAAAGAACACAGAAGAGTTCCTTTTCCCCCATAGCCTCACAGCATTTCTTATCATTAGACTTTCTGATGATAGATATCCTTGGTGAGATGAGATTTTAGTGTAGTTTTAATTTACATTTTTCTAACAGCCACCAATATTGAACACTTTTCAGTATTTATTGACTGTACTTCTGAGGTAGGTCTGTTCATTTTGATTACCCAATTTTTGATTGAATCTTTTGTGTTATGTTATGTTTTTATGTTTTAGAAAATATAAACATCTAGATGTTAATTTAATCCTTTGACCAAGGAGTAGCTGGCAAAATCTTTTTCCCATTTTGTAGGTTGTCTCTTCTCTCTTCTTCAAGTGGAAACTTATTTGATTTGATCTCATTTGTTGATTCTTGATATTCCTTCTTACGCCACTGAAGTTAAAATGACCTTTTCTAAGTTGTATCTGTTGTATCTTCCAGGTGATTGTTTCTGTTCAAACATTTAGGTCTGAGCAAAAAATGCTCCCTTTACTATCAGAGGATATAAACAGGAGTGCAGGAGTCCTTCCATCCTGGACGAGTTAGTCTAGCCCAGCCTGGGTCTCAGCTTGAACTTGTGTATTGCTTTTGTCTCATGCTGCAGCAGCCTTGTCAAATATAGAGTATGTGACCTTCCCCTCCCCTCCTCTCCCTTCCCCTCCCCTTTCCTCCTCTTTCCTTCCCTCCCCTCTCCTTGTCTGTGTGCGTGTGTGTTGCGTATGTGTGTGTGCGTGTGTGTGTGTGTGTCTGTCTGTCTGTCTGTCTGTGTCTCCCTCCCTCTCTCCATCTCCCTCTCTCACTCTGTTAGGAGAAACAGAGCCTCCCCTCTGTGCACTGCCACACTCGGGCCTGGCACTGCGAGCATGTGGCTGTCTTGGCTTTGTTTCTGGCAGCCACTTTCCAGTCACATTTTTCCCAGGCATAAAATTACACCAGTATTACAGAGATGCTGCAGGTGCAGGAGTATGATGGGAGATACAAGCGGGCACTCAGGAGGGAGGGCCTTAAGTATAGGTTTCCCTGGAACAGTCTCATTTGTTGTTCTGTCAGTGTAACTATTAACAGCACCACCTTTCATCCTCAAGAAGGTGCCAGGTTAGATGATAAATTGCATGTTCACGTAACTTACAGGCTAGTAGAGTTATGGGATCCCGGGGAATGGTTTTAAATAGAAAAGCAAAATCGGATTTGTGGTCCGTAGGTTTAAGGGTGGGGCTAGGGTGTAGATTCTGAGAAGACCAGGGTATGGAGAGCAACCAAGAGGCTATAAACATACTTAAGGGAAAGACTGTTAGTGTCTGAGCTAACTTGGAGTGTGCGAGGGTGGAGAGGAGCTGGCATCTTTGAAGATGTAGTGGAGTCAGTGGCAGCTGGCCACCCAGTGGGTGTCAGAGGCACAAGGAGGCGTGGGGGGCGCAGACTGCGTTATGGAGACATTTGCCAGGTTAGAAACATGGGGTGGGAGACGATGGATTTGGATATGAACAAGTGGAGAAGTCCAGGGGAAACTGGAAGTAAAAGAGTGGAGTGTGGCCAGATGCCTAAATGTGAGACTTCACTCCAGGCACATGCAGAGAAGAAGGATACCTCGTGGGGAGAGTTAGAGAGAAAGCCAGGCCTGACCAGCCCCATAACTGTGTTGTAGAGCATCAACATTTAAGGACAGTGGCTCAAAGGTCTTAATTTGTCAGGCTAACTCCTGCTCTGTTGAGAACCTATTCAATGAACACTCATTTTGCTCACTATCACTTAAGCAGTAATATTTGAGTGTTTACTGTATGCTAGAGGCTGTTTTACCAGATCGAATAACACTTTTGCCCATCCTCCAAACTGGCATCAAGCTGTTTGATAATGATGACTGAAGAAAGATTAGAAAGCAGTGTTTGCCTCAGTATAACGGCAGCTTTTCTGAAGGCTGACAAGCCATGTGCTCAGTGTGGATTTATGCCTGATGCTTAGGAAAAAGGAGCCCGTGGGTCTGCGCAGCACCCATGGATGGCAGAGTGAACTGCAGTAGACCAGAGAAGCACGGGTGATCTTCACTTTGTGGAAGTTTCCTGTGGAGGCCAGACCTGGGTCAGAGACCCCCTCCTTAGCCTTTTCTTGACAAAAGTCTGAGCACCCAGAGGCAGAATCCTAGGGGCCATATCAGGGGAGGCACAGCCACGTGATTTATTATTTTGAAAAAGCTGTCTGGTGTCCATCCTTCTAACCACGCCTATCTGGAGTTCACACTGGGATCTGCCATCCAAGCCAAGATTTATGATAGAGGTCAAAAAGACCTAGACTTTTGCAGCCTTTAGAGGCTGTCACTGTGATTGTGCCTATGATTGTCACTATGTTGCGCAAGTTTTAACTCAAGACTAGAGCAGCCAATTAAAAAAACAAAGGGGCTGGGGAGATGGCTTAGTAGAATAAGCGCTTCCCTGGCAAGCCTAAGGGCTGAGTTTAATCCCCAGTTCCGCCAAAAAAAAAAAAAAAAAAAAAAAAAAAAAAAAAAAAAAAAAAAAAAAAAGGCACAACACAACATCCAAGCCCCCTCCCCAGAAAACCCAGGTGAAATAAAAGATTAAATTAAACTAAACCAAATTCACAACTGCTGTAATTGAAAGAAAAACAACAGAAAGAAGTTCACTTAAGGGGCTGGGAATTTAGTTCAGTGGTAGAATGCCTACCTAGCTGGCTGGAAGCCCTGGATTCTTGGCACCAAAACCAAGAAATAGATCTCAACTAAAAAATGAAAAAGGCAAAAACAAAAACCCAAAATCAGTTGAAGTGTGACATCCTTTCATTTGAGAAAAAGTAAAAAAGAGGTTGCTGTACTGTGTGTTACGAAGTACAGTGAGATTTTAAGCTTCAGAGAAAATGTAATTTGCAGAAATGAAGCTGATCTGGACTCAGGGTACCGTAGGCCTGTGCGTGGTCAGCACACGAGTGTGAGAGGCAGACACGCTGCGCCTGCAGGCGGATGTGCTATCCATGAGGCTGAGGCGGGCGTGCTGGGATGTTAAGCCTGAGAGCAACCCGGCCTCCAGGTTCCATTGCCAGACCGGAGGGAATACAGGGGGCAGGAAGGCTTTAGGACGCCAAATGATGTCATCAGCAGAATCTAGACTGCAGGGTGTTTTCATAAGGAGAAAGACTTTCATTCCTGGGCCACAGATTGGAAGAAAAGAGAAAGAAAGCCAAAATGACAAGAGAGACATATGAGCCAGTTGTCGTGGGCCGGCCAGTTTATCACACAGTTCAAGCACTGACTGTAAAAAGAGTAGCTCCTAGGGGCCAGGAGAGGAAGCAGAAAGAGTGACAGGATGGATCGTTCCTGCTCTGAGGTGTGATGGTAGCCTTGTCTTTGTTTAAAACAAAAATAGTGCCTGTTAGAGGTGGATTTTGAAATATTCACTGATATTAAAATGATATGACATCTGGGATTTATTTTAGAGTAATCCAGAGGTGGGTAGAGGGACCTGTAGATGAGCCAGATTACTCAGGACTTGATGGTTGAGACTGCACAGCAATTATGTGTTGGATGTGGATGTATTTATCATCTGGTCTAATTGGGCATATAGTTGAAATTGTTAAAAATGATGAACTTTAAGGAATCTGTTTCTTTAAAAAAAAAAAGACAAAACAGAATCTTTTGCCTGTATGATATTGCCTGTTAATATTAAAATGATGCTTTAACTATGAATACTTGATTTTTGTCTTGCTGTATAAATCAAAGCTAGAAGTT
This sequence comes from Ctenomys sociabilis, assembly GCA_004027165.1. NCBI lineage: Eukaryota > Metazoa > Chordata > Mammalia > Rodentia > Ctenomyidae > Ctenomys > Ctenomys sociabilis. The sequence continues at coordinate 19,755 of PVKA01010932.1, read as the reverse complement.
GAAATTTTTTTTTTGGCTATTTTATTCTTTTTTTTTGTTTTTTTGTTTTTGGAAGAACTGGGGATTGAACTCACACCCTTGCGCTTGCCAGAGAAGCACTTATTCCACTGAGCCATCTCCCTGGCTTGGCTATTTTATTCTTAATTTCTCATTTTTAAATCTGTTATCAAAAGGTCAGGTAATATTTTTAAATGTCTAAAGTACTTTATAAGACTTTATGCTTAATACTAAACTGTGAGTCAAAAAGCTGCAGGTAGAAAGAGGTAAGATAATTTCCTTTTGTTCATCATATTGTTCTTAGGCCTAGTGAATGACAGGTAGATCACCTACTAATGATTGCATAACACTTTGCATTTGCAAAGCTTAACATTAAGACACTTTCTCAAGCTAATCAAATCAAAAGAATTAAAAGAAATATCTTCATAAGTGTGTCAAGACAAAGGTCGTGGAGTACAGGATTTTTTCTCCCTGAAAGAAGCCAGTGGGAATGTAGATAGGTATTCTGTTTGGACCAGTGATGGGGATACAGGTATTTTTTCCAGAACAAACAAAAACAAAAGTCTCACAAGACACCTGCATTTGGCTTTTCAAGCTTGGTTAGAAAAAAAAAGACTCGTATTCGCTACCACATTAAGTATCTTCTTTAAGCTCTTGTATTTTCCTGGGGGCCAGGGTAGGAAGACACTTGGATTTTCATAAGTGATTATTTTCTCTACTAGGCAGTACATCGTGGTGCGGAGAAAGATTCTCATCTTTTTCTTTCTTTACCATTGCCACAGGTTTTAGCTCACATTTCCTGTGTCAAGCTACTAGTTTGTAAGTAGTTATGTTCTGTACTAAATTATTGTTACGTGGACTGAGAAGGTAGGTGGAGTGCATTCCTGCCTCAAAGCTGCAGTCCAGTTTCACCCTGTGTCTCACACTTCCAATGTGTGTCGTTTCTGTGCAAGAATAGTTCTCTTGCTGTAGCATTCTGACCTCATGCATCAACCCAAGTGACAATGTGTCGATTTAATTTTTTAAAATTTAACTTAAAGATATCCCTTAAGTTTTAGCCTGAGGAATGAACGGCCTTTCAGTTTTCTTGCTGGCCTGAGTGTTGCTGTGGCCACTATCAGAAGTGACTACTGTGAGAAGTGAGTACCATTGGAAGTGACTGCCAGGTTGAATACAAAGTAGAAGAGAAAGGAGGAGGAATTGGGAAAAACAGAGAAAGAAAAGGAACTGGAAAAGGATGCAGTTATGCGCGCGTGCGCGTGCACACACACACACACACATATGTATATTACATAATATATGTTTTAAAAATTGAAACTCATTGTCCCTTGCATGGTTTGCTTGCTCCTCTTCTCCACAAGATATAGTTCATTTGTTGAAGGCCTTTTGAAGACCAGGTACTTCTGTGCTTGTAATTTAGCAAACAACAGCAGCAGCTTTCACTTAATTTTTCTTCTTGCAGCAGAGTAACCTCTTAGCCTAGTACCCAAGTGCCTTTGTGTATTTCTGCCAGCCCATAAATTATTTCAGTTGCTCCTCACAGCCAACTTCTGACGTTGGTGTAATGATCAGTATGCAGATCATAACTCACACCCAGAGACATAGATTTGCTGCTCTTTGCTGGAGAGTGGTGCTAGCACTCAGACCCAAGCCAGGATGCAGTCTGAAGTCCAGGATCTTTCCAGACCAGCCAACTTTTGAGGCAGGTTTCTTAGTCCATTTTATGCAGCTGTAGATAAATAACCCAGGCTGGGTAATTTCTGATGAACAGATATATTTGAGTCATGACTTTGTGGGGTAGAAAGCCCAAAATCAGTGGGGTGCATGTCTTTCTTGTGCATCATAACATGATGGAAGGCATCACATGACCGAGAGAGGAGAGATGGCAAGAGGAGGCTGCACCTGCTTTATACAAATCCACTCCTGTGATAGTGATCATTCCTTTGAAGAGTGGAACCCTTATAAACTAAAGACCTCTCCTTAAGCCCCACCTCCAATACTGTTGCATCATGGGCACGTTTCTATCACATAAGCTTTGATATGAACTAGATATATATATAGTCACATCTCAGTGGGAGCCATTGTAATGTTTTCTCTTTATTTTATCATGGAAGTCAGTTGACCCCAGTGATACTGTGGAAATCCTGTCATCTTTTGGGATGATACTTCTTTGAAAGACTGCCTTTGGGATCCCGCTCTTGAACCTGTAGGCCAGCATTCCCCTAGGAAAGTCAATTTAAGATTTGGCCCAGTTATGCTGCTACAGTAGGTTCTCTTAATGTAGACTTTAAGTTAGAAGCCAGAAGAAACAAAAATGATAAGTGGATTCACTTTAGGATATGGTAGCTATACTTGCTAAGTCTTACACTCATTTTTACCAGGTTGACCCTATTTCTCTTATTTTCATAATTGATGAAAACTAAATAATGGTTTTGTTGAGAATTTTAAAATGCTTCTGACAGTGTGATCTTACAGACCTCTGAGAGTTCTGGAGACGTTTTGTCAGGGGGCCTGCAGCTCAAAACTGTTTCCCTTAAAATACTCAAGTATTGCCTTGGTGGAATGGTGCAGAAGCACAATGGTGAGACTTTGGTCACCTCACAAGAGGCAGATCACAGACCAATGGCTGCTGGTATGTTTTTCATCACTGCACATTTTCAGGGTAAAAAGTCAGGTCTTCATGTGTCTTTGAGGAAGCAGTGAGTACAGTTAATGCTGTTAAAGTCCAGCTCTTGGGTACTCTTTGTTTGTAGCATACTAGGTGACAAAAGGGAAGCACAAGCAAGCACTTCTACATTCTGAGATACAGTGTGTCTCAAGCAAAGGCGTTTGTGTGATTCACTTGTTACTGAGCTGGCTGTTTTGTGCATGGAATGCCATTTTTACTTTGCACAAGTGAAAACTAGAGGTATGGAACTTGAACTTTGTAAAACATTTTCTAGAAAAATGAGTGAAGCAAACCTGTTACTGAGAAGAAAGCATTTGCAAATATTTGGTACCAAGGGTCAAGTCAGAGTCTTCAAATTATAGTTTGAATGCTGGAAAATTTTTATCTTCCATTGTGAGCTTGAAAGCTTCCCCATACTTGAAAGTCTTTTCTCATGACTTTGTTGTTGATAATAACTCACAATTGTGATTTTAAAGAAATTGTGTAATGAAATGTGTCAACATTTGGAAGATCTGAATGACTCAATGAACGTGAGCACATATTTTCATAATGACCAGTATGAAATGTCACGAAACCATACATGTACAGGGCATGGCCCTGCAATGCTAGAAACCTGGGAGGCTGAGACAGGAAGAGCAAAGGTTGAGGTCAGCCTAGACAACTCGGTGAGGCCGTCTCAAAGTGAAAGAAATAATAGAAAATGTAGGGCTATAGCGTAGCACTCTCCAGCTCAGTCCTCAGCATGAGAAGGAAAAGAACAGTAATAACAACAGAACATGCATATGTTGAATTTAAAATAGACTCAGGGATTAAATGTAAAAGTGTGAAAAGTTTTATATTGTACATTATAAACTAACTTTTAAGAAGTTACTACTTGTTGAGTTCTGATGCAGTATGAAAGGAGAGTATTCAGTTAGCCAAAGAAGCTTTAAGGTACTTTTATTAAGCTATTTGTGTGCAGTTGGAAGCCACAGTGGGTTACATGTAGAAGCAGATGCAACAGCGACACTGGCTTTTAAGTCATTCAGGAGTTAGATTTACAAATTATAAAATAATCCTGTTCTTCTGACCGATTTTTGTTTTGGAAACTACATAGTTTTTATAAAAATGTTTATATTTATATGCAATACATTAGTTATTACTATTTTAAATAAACATTTTAAAAATGTTTAAATTTGTAACTCAGTTTTTTTTTTTTTTTGTGGTACCAGGGATTGAACTCAGAACCTTGTGCATGCTAGGCAGGGGCTTATGCTGCTGAGCTGTCTCCCCAGCCCAGGAATTATTAATAAAGCCCATGTAACCCAAAACTCTGAGTCCTCAATAGTTTTTAAGGCTAAAAAGGATGCCAGAAGCCAAAATTTTAGAATTTCTTGGTTAATCTTCCCCTACACACATCCGGGCCAAGCACTTTCATTCTTAGTGACCATGGGGAGAAGTAAATGAAAAATACTCATGCTTGGGACTGCTGTTAGTGACAACTATGTGATACAGGTAACAGAAGTAACTCAATAATATTTTTTGGAAACTGTTTTATTCTGATTTCACTGTAGAATGTACTTTGGCAGCCATTTTTGTTGATACATGTGCCTGTTCTCCTCAGCATTGGGTCAGTAAGTGACACCTGTGCAAAAGAAGCCTGCAGTGGTTTCTGGCTTATGAAATACCTGTTACAGGAGGTCTAGCACTATGCCTGTGTGGATTTGGGCAGAACAAGGCATCAGAATGCTGCTGAGCACACAGCCAGAGCCAGCAGCCCTGCAGGGGAAGGCTCAGAGACAGCGCAGACACTGCACCCCGGTGTGTGTGGGTCCCCCTTGTTAACTGGCGCACTCCTTTGAGATCCAGGTTCTTGCAAAGCCCAGCCCAACTAGTTTAAATTTGTTTTCAAACTTCATTGCTTTTCCGTTGAATTTATACTGATGTGGTATTCTCTCATTAGAACTAAATTTTGAGTAAAACAATGAATTAATTTTTTGATTTTTAGAAAAGGCACCTATTTTCATTGTATTTCAGTTTTATCTTAAACAACTTGTTATGTTTCTGCTCTTTTTGTTCAAGAAAACATGACAGCTGAGTTTCTGTTTCTAGGCCAGTTATGTCCACAGCCACTTCCTAGGCATTCTCAGTAACACCCCAAGAGGGCCTCCCCTTCCCTTCTCTCCTGATACTTGGCTTAAGCATCGTGATTTCATCCTTGTATCTGAAGTAGGTGCCTGATGAGCCCCAAGTGAAGTTGAAACCAGAAATTGGTGGGGGCCAGTAGCCTAGGGCTAGAGACAAATTCTTCAGATTGCTTTACATATTGTAAATGCAACTTCGTTGTCACATTACTTTGGAAAAACCCAGTTGCTACCTCTTTGAATTTTTACTTGGCTGTAAAGTATACCAGGTTGAGCAAAACTTCTAAATTCTTGTCACTTTAATCCATGCAAGTAAGAGATCCATGTGTCCATCATGCACAGATTATTTATGTATAAAATTATGTAATGGATATATTGACTCATGTGTATGCATACACTTATTAGTGCCACTGGCTGATTCTCACAGAACTCGAACTTTGGTGTGTGGGCAGAGACATAATTAGGTTAATTAACACAACAGGAGAGGCAGTAAGGACTGTAGAAAAATAAGACCGAGTAAAGGAAGAGACATGAGGGTGTGTGTGCTTTGCAGAGCTGCCACCAGAGCTGGGGAGTGAAGGCAGGAGGAGGGGCATTGGACCTCATGGCTGCCAGTGAGGTCAGGGAACAGGAACTGCAAAGATCCCAAGCCCTGAACACAGCTGATGAGTTAGAATTGCAGGAAGGAGAGGAATGTGGCTGAGCCGAGAGGCCCCGGGGAGGTGCCCCTCTGGGTGCTAGGCACGAGGTCTGCGCTGGCTGACATCACTTCATGTTTTTAGAATGTGCTTGTGACACTTGTGTGAAGTTCACCGTGGTTTGGTGCTGCTGACCATGTGGCCAGTCGAACATTTCTTTTGAAACTCTTAAGCCTGAGACCTGAAGGGCACAAATGCACATACTGACTGAAGGTGTGTTGCTAAAGCAAAACTGTTTGCTTGTTCACCATGAATAACCTCCTCCAATCCTGTGAATTTCATCAGGGGTTGTTGTTGTTCTAAGCTATTACACAGCTTAAAAGCTATTATCCAGTTTAAGAAGCATTCATAGTTCAAACAGACTGGAGATACTAACAGGTCTGTGCACCAATTAACTGTAATTTAGGGCTCATTAAGGAGCTACTCTTATTTGTGCATCATACCCTTCTCAAACAGATTAGGCAGGAGTCTTCCAATCTTGAACTCTTTGTGACCCAGAGTTTGTTGTGCAGTTTTGATAAATGTTAGCAACAGCTCTCTCTACCCAGCATCTGGAGCTGTAAATCTGGACTTCAGTGTGGGTACCAGATATATCCCTTTTTGAAAGTCAGTTATCTCTGAATTTTGAATTTCCTGTTTTGTGTAAATGCAGATGCTTCCATTATTAAAGTTCTTTGAGTTGGGATTTACCAGGTTTTGCGAGCAAGAAACCCAAAATAACAGGAAAGCATCTGTTCTAGAGCAATGTAATTACTTGAGAATCCTGAAAGATACAGAGTCGTGGGCCCTGGCCTAACTGAGAGGGGGAAAGGCCAAGCAGCAGATTCCTAACAAGTGCCTTAACCGACTCTAATAGTTGACCCCGTTGTCAGTGCATAACCCAAACATAGCTGCTGTCAAATGTTGCATGCTGTACATAGTTGCATGTGCTGTGCTTTTACATGAGTGGCAGAACAGTAAGTTTGTTTGTACTAGCAACTGTACGAACTCAGAAGTAATACATTGCATTATGACTTTATGAGGACTTCAAGACAGTAACATTTTTCAACTCCATCATCATCTTTTATGACCAAGAGCACAGATGTGGTCCATCACTTACTAAAGCATCACTATGGGGCCAGGGATATAGCTCAGCAGTATAAGCGCCTGCCTGGCAACCACAAGGTCCTGAGTTTGATCTCTGGTAATTAAAAAAAAAAGAAAAAAAAATCACTGTGTGCTACATGGCCATAATAGAACCTACTTTACTGCTTTCTAAGTTGTTTTGGTGTATGATTGTAATACAGCCCATTTTACTGTTTTGTAAGTTGGAGCTGAGAGACATGCCCTAAATCATATCTAATCCGATTAATATAAAAGTTTTGGTGATTAAGAGGCTTACTAGTTAAAAACCCACATAGGAGAAAAATGATAAGGAACTGTATTGCTTTTGTGTAGGTTTTTTTTTTTTTTTTTTTTTTTAATGTAATTGGTTGTGGCACAGTCTCATTGCACAGCCCAGACTCATGATGATCCTCCTGTTTTCAGCCTCCCCACCACTGAGGCATATGTCACTACACGTGGACTCTGGCTGGCTCAGCCCACCCTGAGGGCAGGGCTGTTGGGGCATGTGGTGCCTGGGCTTGTCTAAGCTTGCCTAAGCAAGCGCTTTAGTCCGCTGAGCTATCTTGCTGGCCCTGTGTAGTAGTTTAAGAGTTGACAAAAAGTCCAGATGTGTTCTTTTAAGAGAGCCTTTAAACTTGCTGTGAGAAACATCAATATACAGCTTTTGCATTTTTAAGAGAAAAGCATGAAACCTTGTTAATGTGTGGAAACACTCAGTGCTAAGGCAAGATTTGGAGCAGTGAGGTCAGAATTGGAAGCTGGCTGTGTTGCCTAGCAGCTGTTAGACCGCTTCCTTTCTGTTCTGATAACTGGGACCTGAAAAAGGCGATTTTAAGTGACTCCTGTTAAAAGGAGAGCCAAAGCCTTTTTGCAGTGTTTATCCTTTAAAAAGATTTGGTTGATACTCAGTAGCTGTTAAAAAGATTGGATTGATACCCATTTTTTAAAAACAATGAAAATTATGATGCCAGTTTCTTTGTTCTTGTACAGCACTTGTGCTACAGTGACACCTGGGTGCTGAGTCTTAGTACCAAGAATGGGTGGAGTAGCTCAGTGTGCAGGTCCCTGGATGACTTGAACACACGATATCATCTCCCATACATTATGGTGCACAGTGTCCTGAAGAAGGTTTTGCAAAATTATTTGAGTGTCTTCAGTTTATCCATTTCTTTGATGATGGATTTGCCATGCCAGGGCTTTACTGTGATTGAAGTGCTGGTGCTTCCGATTCATGGTCTCCCACACCAACCGTGATCTGGAGCTGACTGTTACTGCGTAGGTGATCCCTGATCATGCTGGAAATGTCCGGTACTCAGAGAGTGAGATCGGTATCCATTTATGCAGCGGGCAGGGATAGAGTAGTTTAAAGAGAAGGGATGGATTTACTTGTTTTTTATTTTTGGTACTGGGGACTGCTCAGGGCCTTGTTGCATTGCCAGGCGGGCGCTAATGTTGCTGAACTATATGCCTGACCCAGTGGGAAGGAACAGATTTAAAAGTGACGATTTTGTTCATCCATGATAGTTTTCATGCTCTAGCCATTTGGTTTGTCTTATCCAAATTGTACTGTTTTAGGGACTTTGGTGATGAATACTACAAATGTTGTGTTCAACTGTACAGTGCATAATTTATTTCTTCTAAGAGATGAACTTAGATAATTCTGTACTTTCCATAGCATTGAGGACTACATATCTGAGTATCTCTGTCTCACCTCTGTTAGTTAGAATCCACTTGGGTACAAAAGAATGTAGTACTAGGAGGGCTCCACTCTGATGTTGGACCTTGGGAAGGATTCATTGACAAGACTGAAGCTCAACCCTGGGAGGGAACTGTTCTGGTCTTGTTAAACATATTCATGAATAATGGGTTAGTAGGACTTTGTGGTACCTCTAGCCCCTCTTCACTAGGGACAGGTAGGGACACTCAGCTGGGGTGTGGGAGGGTCCTGCTGTCTGTGTCACGTCTATGGGCTGTGGTGTCTTCTGTACTTGTTCCTTGGGTGCTCTTGTAGACCTCAGATTCCCGTGTTCTCAGGCTTTGTCTGTGCGACTGTTTGAAGGGCCCACTGAGCACAGCCTTTTTGGGCCTTCTGGGTAATATGCAGGGAACCACCTTTGGCCCTGTGTTTCTCGCTAGCCAGGGAGTGCAAAATGCTGCTGGGCTGAAGTCAACCTGCAGATCCACTTTGTTTTGCGTGCGGTATGGAGCCATGAAGTTTTCCAGCGTGAGCTCCCCAGGTAAGCCAAGGCTCTGCAGTACATCGCCTGCGCACCGGCCTGCATCCCCCAACTTCATACCTCACGCATTCATCTCCGCCCTTGATTTCTTATTCTGAATCTGGGCATTGTTCCCTCTAGCTACTGGGCAGGGTGCAGGGGTCACTGAGGACGTCGAAATGTCTTTTAGCGGGGGAAGGACTACTTTTTTGCTAGAGTCAAAAAGAAGAACCCGTAAAGGTTCTTCTCTTGTGTAATTCAGCATTCAGCATTAGGAGCCTCACTGCTAGTTTTGCATAGTAAAGTCTCACTATTCTGTGGAATAAGGGCAGGGTAGGGAAAAAAAATCTTAATTCATTTCTTTGATTGATTCCAGAAAATAAGTCAGGCTTTTATATAAGTCTGTTTTTAGTAAAGTCTACAGCTTTCATTCACTTGAAAGTGTTAATTTCTGGGATTAGTGTTAATGCTTTCCTTCATAGACCTTCACGAACAAAATCCTTCAGGGATTGCTGTTGATCTCTTAGTGGGCTGGAGAGGTGAGCTACACAGAGGAGGCCATGTGCTTTCGATCAGGCAGGCCTGGTTCTGCCTCCCGCATTTCCTAGCTCAGTGACCTTGAGCAACCTGGGACTAGTGGTATCTGCCCCCAGGATTGCTGTGTAGATTGCATGAGATTACACATACAAGCGTGCACCTACAAGCAAAGCATCGTGTTAGGGCCTCATACAGATTACCCTCTCACACTGAAGGAAATATATACCCCATTTACTTGGTGAATCATTTCAAAGGGACTGGAAAAAAATATGATTACATAAGCCCCATTTCTCAGCCATTGTTTCAACCATTGAATGTCACAGGATATATGTCATAGTGGGGTGGGGAAGATGCAGGAAGAATCCACTCCCCCTGAGATGAGCAGCCTCTGCATTGCTGATTTCCTGCCGCTGGGCCTCAGGGAACATATGTTGGGTCTGTGTCTACATCCGCCACACCCAGTGCTGCTCACTTTGCCAGAGCAGTGCCTGTGGGTCTGGATAGTGTATGGATCCATGTTCCTGGCACCGCCTCCAGAGGCCCCTTGGTACCACAGGTGGCATAGACCAGCGCTATATTTAGGCATTTCCATCTCCTTGAGTGCTACCTAGGAATGTTAATAAAACAGCAGTACAGACATTAGAGGTTCAGGGAGCTATAGGCCCAGGACTTTTTTTTTTGGTTCTCATTGAAAAACAGCCCATAGCCTGTACTGGTTCTTTCAGTAGAGATGCAGAAATGCAAGTGCCCTCTCCCATTAGCTTCAAATGAATCAGTCAATATTGATCCGACCTTTGTAGGTCCCAGAAGCAAAGCCCATTCTAAGAGCTGATTACATGGCTTCTTGCTGTTAATTTCTTAACTACAGAGCTTGTATGCTTAGTTCCGGGACCAATATGGTATGTTGTTAGGCAGTGTGAACCCCTGTCCCTTATCTTCTCCTCTGTACCAGAGTCTTTTAGGTTTGATCCCTAGCCTGCTGACCTGCCTAAGGTCTACCCATCAACTAGGAGTGACTATTGACTTTGTTATCTATTTACAAATAGATGGAGTTGGTTCACCCTCCTGTGGTTTTGTTTTTGGCTGTATTGGGGATTGAGCCCAGGGCCTCCTACGGGCTAGGCATGTGCTCTCCCACTGACACCCGCAGTCTCTTAGTGGGGAATGTAGCTTTGCTTTTGGTCTTTTCCTAAGTGTTAGCTTTCATTTATTAAATTAGTTCTCACTCATAAATTAAAGTATATGTGTGGTTTTAGCTTTATAGGCTTCTTGGCTATTTTTGAATTACCAGATAGCATCTCCTGCTGGAGTCCACAAACTGGTTTTGTTTGCTTGCTGGCTTGTTTTGTTTAGGGCTTAACCACTACTGAGGACCTTCTTAAATTACATATGGTGCTGTGTTCAAGTGAAAAGCATTTAGAGATGCAGTGCTTCGTTATTTATTAACATGTATTATATAAATTAATAGGATTCACTGTGATATTTTCATCCATGCATAAATTGTGTCATGTTTGCTTAAATAATTATTAATTAGAACATAGCTTGTGTATTTTGGAGGAGAACTGCAATTCTTTTGCATGTAAAGGGGGAACATGGCTGAGAGCTCCTTAGCCTTGGAATGGGTTTGGATCCTCTGTTTCATCTGTTCTCTTCTGCCTGTGTGTTGTGCTGTGTAAATCTGCTGGGCTGGTGGAGGCCAGCCACCTTGCCGCCGCCTGGCAGGCCTCACCACGGTGTGTTAAAGGCTGTCGTCATTACAGTGGTGTTAGGAAATCCTGCTGCCTGTGAGGGTGAGCCATGCTGGCACGGTCTTTGCTTCTTATGTGCAGCTGTACCTGTGGCTGGTAGAATATGACAGAGAGGACGATTGTGGCTGAGTAACTGCTTTTGCAGCCTTTTCTGTATTCTCTGATGCTGTCCTTTCCTTTCTCTCAGAGCTTCCCTAGGCCATTTTAATGATGAGTCTCCTGCCATCAAGGCACTAGACCTTCATCCTCCTAGGATAGGTGCAGATAAACACAGCTCAGGGCCAGCTCCCTTGGGCAGCTATACTTCCTACTGCTTTGAGCATCTTTCACTTCTCAACTAACTAAGCTGACCTAGTTAGTTTCATACCCTAGGAACTGCTGGATCCCTTGGGTTCATGAAGTCTGCCCAAAAAGCTCACATGAGTTTTGGAAATGTGAGATGATTGCAGAAGTGCAGCGAGCTCAACATTGTCCTCTGTTTAGCTACTTTGGATCTCAGGACTTCCAGGTTTCCTTCACAAAGTACCAGGGCTCAACAGGGGCCAACCCTTAATGATCTCTAAAGATAGTCACTGTACACTAGAAAGGGCCTTTGCTATGCCAGGTGTGGCCTCTGTGGTCACCACCTTCATTCCCAATCTGTATTCATGTGCTTATGTCACAGTCTTGTATCATTTTCAGGGCCAAGATATGTGTGGCATGAAGTAACTACGCATACACACATGCACACACACCGCATTAGAGTCACTTCAGAAGGAACAGTGGATGCTGGTGAGCAGTTAACACTCAGAGTCCCCTTCCAATCAACCATACATCTATCTACTTATCAGGGCTTTAAACTGGTGAGTTAGTTTTTTTAAATCTGTATGGAGACTTCATTTGTGGTCATGTCACCATATCAAGGATTGGATTTACCTTCTCCTCTGGAACACAGACAAACTATGGACAAAATAAATCAAACAATTTGTAATAAATCTAGATATCATGAAAGTGAAAGGTATTGATTCCTGAAGAGTTAGAATAGTGATGATATGAGAGTTTCGAAGTCGTAGGGCAGAAAAGGGGCGTGAACTGGAGCCCAGTGGCCTCCCCAAGTTGAGAAGATAGATCTGAGTGACAGAGACCAAGTCCAGCCATGACTATGGGATAGAGTGCCAGAGAAGGGCCAACCATACATGGGGGACACAGGAGGCTCACAAAATATCCATCTGGAGTTTTCTGCTGAGTACTGACCTGTGCAGAGAAGCTACCTGAAGTAAGAGGACCATCTCAACATATCAGAGGTGATTTAAGGTGTTTGCTTCTCTGCCTCTTCCTGTCACATTTTCCTCTTGGTTTTTTGCTTCAGCTTGTAAACATCACCAAGCAGCCTCATCCTAAAACACTTACCAGAGCCCCCTTGGGGTCCTTTCTAATTTTCTTCCTCCTCCTCATCCAGATGTCTCGGTGCTCTGTTCCCATTGCTTGGCCTTTTGCTTTCTCTTTGAGCCATGCCATGAGGTCTCTGATTCCCTGATCCACCATTCTGCTCAAGGAGATCTTGAGGTTACCGAGAACATCTATATTGCCCAACTCACCACTGGACATCTTTGTTGTCTTTGATCCCCATCATTTTCTTCCCATCAGAGCCTTGCACATTTTACTCCCACAGCCCAAAGTCTGTTGACAGTCCTCCCATCTCCCAGTGTATCCTTGTGTTTATTTAGCTTTCTCCGCTTGATCAGTTCATGTTATCCAGCCCTTTCCACAAATCTGGTGATCTGGTTTGGGCTGGAAATTCTCTCTGCCTGCAGATCATTCTCTTTCTCTCTTTCCCCCCCTTCTCCTCTCCCCCTCTGTTCCTCCCTCCCCCTCTCTCTGTCTGTTTGTCTGCCTCCTGAGTTTCAGCTTCCTGGGTCAGGTTGCATACTGAGCACTCCCAATTGGGCAGGGCATTCATTCATTCATTCATTCATTCATTCATTCATTCGCTTTGTAAATATCCCCATACTTGACTGATTGTAGAATGTAAAATATTATGAAGAAAGTACACCCCCTCTGCTAGGGATGATACTATTCAAATTCTGTTCCTTCTGTCCTTTTTCTGTTTTTTTCATGAGCTTCTCTAGTTCTCCTTATGTATCTTAAATGTGGGCCCCCTCTTCATGAGGATGCAAAACCCCCCATGAAGGGAACACTCAGTTACTACCCCTCGCCACAGTTTTCTGTAAGCCCTGGTTTACAGTACTTGGCAGTTGGCATTCTGCAGGATCAGCACCTTCTCTTCATGCTGTTGCTGTCACTGTCTTTCTGCGACTCACTCTAGAGCTTACCTATCTGTCCACCTACATTTGTCTTTTCAACTGAAGTAAAGGCAGCTGAAAGTGAATGGTCTGTTGTGTATCTCTGTACCCTTGCCCTTCCTAACATAGTGATATGTGACAGTTTTAAGTGAGGTGATGAGAAGGCAGAAAGAGAAATGGTTTCTGCCACCATTACCCATTCATCAAACAGCTGCAGCCCCCCCCCCCCTTTGACCTTGACTAGTCACTTCAGAGTTGCTATTTTTGGAAGAGTTTGTCAAGGCTTCCATTTCCCAGGAGGAGAGCTGAAGAAGAGGGTGGTTGGTTAGCCAAGAAAAATCTATGAAGCCAGCTTAATGAGGCCTCTTGCTGGACCTTTTATAAGAGACCTCACAACATTTGCTTGATAAGCTAGGCTATGTGGAACCTTCCTTTCTCACTGAATGCTGGAGCCCTTAACATATATAGGTTCAGTTCTGTAACTTTGCTGTCACCTTCAATTTTTTAGAAACATTTTACTTAAATTGTAGTACAGTGCACGTAACATGAAAATTTGCCATCTTAAACAGTTTGAAGTTCAAGGGTATTAAGTACATTCATATTGTTTTGTACACTCAGGCTCCAAATGTCTTTCCATGTTGCAAAACTGAAGCTGTGTGCTCACAAAAGAGCAGCTCCTCATTTCTTCTCTGTCTCGCCCCCTGTAACCACCATTCTACTATCCTTCTCTTTCTTTCTTCTTTTTTCAGTACTGGGGTTTGAACTGAGGATGTTGCACTTGCCAGGTAGGTGCTTATTCTGCTGAGCTTTCTCTGGCCCACCATTCTCTCTATGAATTTGACTATATAGCTTTCAAAAAAGTCTTCTTCTTTATCTTCTTTATTGTTATATTTGTGATACTTAATAATTTCATCATGAGGAATATATACACACTCATCTTTTTATTTTAAAGAGAATTTTAAAAAATAATAAAAATGATACAGAAAGCAATAGGATTATACAGTGTCTGTCCTCTGCATCTGTCTTATAGTTCATGTCCTCGAGGTTCATCCGTATTGTATGCATCAGAGTTCTATTCATTTTTAAGGCCCCATAATGTTCCATGGTTTTGTATATACCACATTTTGCTTATTCATCCTTCTGTTAATAGATAGTTGAATTACTCACCTCCCCTTCCAAAATATACCTATTCTATTATTTATGATCAAATGTTGTTTTGAAAATTTCAGTCTCAAAATCGGTTGAAACTTCCTTAACTCATCTCCGCTAACTTGGTCCAGTTGCCCAAAGTAGTGAACGAAGCCTTGTTCCTTCTTCTTGCCTCTCCTTATTCTCTCTTTACTCCTCCCTCTTCTCACCCCCAACCGAGGATTCTCTGAGTCCCCTCCCTTGGGTTCTGGTTGTCAGGGTGTTAAGTTTAGATCTAGTGTCCCTAGGAAAGCTTCTGTGTTCAGAGGTGGGGCTTTGGAAGGTGACTGGATCACGAGGTGCCAGAGCTGATTTGGTGTTAGGAAGTGGGGTCTGCTTAAGGCACCACAGGGGCTGTGACTGGGAAGGATGCATCTCCCTCCCTGGCCCCTCCCTTGTCTCTCCACTCCCTGGCCTCAATGATAGGAGTAGCTTTTCTCCAGGGCAAGCCCTTCTACCATGCCATTTCGGGCCTGCAAATCATGAGCTGAAGTTTCTGAAACTGATCCCTCATAAATCTGTCCTCCTTTAAATTGTAGGTGTTAGGAGGCACTGTTTTTCAGTCCAACAAGAAATTTATGAAGGCATTTTGTTACCGAGAGTGGGGTCATTGCTGGGACTGTACCTGACCTTGTGGTTTAGAAACCTTTGGAAATGGTTCACAGGAGGAGTTTGGAGAGGTCTGGTGATACTGGCCAGGGGAGCCCCAGAATGCCATAAACTGACCTTGATGAGAGATTCTGATTGGAGCTCAGAAGGCCAGAGTGCTGATAGAAATACAAATAGTAAAGACCACACTTAGGAGGATGGGGCCAGCATGATAGCTCAATAGACTAAAGCGCCTGCTTAGGAAAGCTTAGGCAAGCACAGGGACCATGGTTTGATCTTCAGCACCACAAGCTGCACCAGCCCTGTCCCCAGGGCACTCTGAGCCAGCCAGACTCTAAGCATAGTGGAACATACCATAATCCCAGCCCTGGGGAGGCTGAAATTAGGAGGATCACCATGAGTCCGAGCTGCATAGTTAGACCCTATAATAACCAAATACATTTTAAAAAGGGGGGTAGGGGACTCTATTGGAGGTAGGCTAGAGGCCAAGCATGTTATATTGTAGCAGAAAATTCTCTACATTTTGTTCATGTCTTGAGACTCTGCAGGAGACTGAGGGTAAGCATACTGAAATAACCTGATAGAGTCCATTTCAAGATAGCACTGCAGTCAGGCTGTGCCTTGAGTACTAGTCATAATTCAGCCAGGTTTACAGTGAGAAATAGGTGCAGAAAGCCTGTTTGAAAGGTTCAATTTTGCCAGAATGAAAGGAGCTACAGAGTTGGAGCAAAAGTAAGATTGCTGAAAAGAAGAAACCAGGTAGTTTGTGTCAAGAAAATAGGCATCTTGGGAGTCATCTAGACCCCGCCATCCCTGTCTTAAATTTGCAGAATGGTAAAGCTTTCTCTTAAGAGGAGAGCACCTGAAACCCCTGCTCAAGAAGGGCCACCTGGGCACTGATCACTCCTGAGATGTGGCAGGTGGTCCTCCAGCTGGAGCACTGCCGCTGTCTCAGGCTGATGTCCACCTTCCCTCCTCAGACTCATTGACAGTCGAGGAAGTGATGCAGAATTGGTGGTGGGATTAGCGGTCATGTCTCCTGGAAGCCCAGATAGGAGAAGGGTTCCAGGAACTTAGCTTCTGCAGTACTTAGTACCTTTTGTCAGCTGAAGTTCTGAGACAACAGGAAAATTTCCACACAACATCCTGTTACATTAAAAAAGTTCAAGGGAACCTACGTGGTATTTTTTGTTTGTTTACTTTTTATTTTTTTTGGTGGGACGGGGATTGAACTCAGGGCCTTGTGCTTGCCAGGGAAGGACTTATTCTACTGAGCCATCTCCCTGGCCCCCTCTATGTGGTATTTTTAAGGGCTCCATAGAGGAGGCCTGAAACTCTGTTCTGCTCCCATTTTTTGAAATTTTTTTAAAAATTACTTTTTTATTTGGCCTAGGATCTCACTATGTAGTTCTGTCTTGTAGTATTCCTCCTATCGCAGCCTTCCCAGCACTGGGACTGCATATTTTTTATACTGAAAAGGATGGGTTGAGGTCCAATGTAAGATAATGCAGGGATGGAGAACTGTGCAGCGCCCGAGTGCCAGACTGGACCCAAAAGCCACTTATTTATCACAAATAAATAACTGCAGTGCTAACACTGCAGTTAAACCTGAATGCTAAGGTTTTAGTTTAAGGAAACAATTCATAAATTAGTGTCTTTTTTAAAAGATTTATTTATTTATTCATTCATTTATTTCTTACAGGGTGTCACTACATAACTCAGGTCATACTCCTAGTGATCCTCCTGTCTCAGCCTCCTCAGTGCTGGGATTACAGGTTTGTTTGTGCCACCACACCTGGTTTCAGTAGCTGGCAAGGCGCAAGGCTAATGTGGCATTCAGTACTGGGGATCAAACCCAGGTCCTTGTGCTTGCCAGGCAGGCGCTTAGACCACTGAGCTATCTCCCAGGCCCAATAGCTTTTGTCCTAAAAGAAAAACATAGTAACACACTCGCCATAGGTTTGCCACCTCTGGGAGTAGCATTTTCAGGCCCCTTGTTTAATTTTCTGAATGTGCCTTCATTCTCTGCAGACTCAGACTCTCAAGGGTAGACTTCTGGGAAGGGCTTATTCTGAATCCAACATTGCTTTAATGTTGAACAGAACTTTTATTGCTTTCCTCCATTCCAGAAGTCTTTCTGATCTCGTGTGATCAATTTAACTGTGAGTGCCTCATTTTGTGGGCTGTGGGCACAGTGCTGTGCAGGAAGTAGTTTAAGTGGGCTGGCTTACTGGTTGTGAATACTTTGAATTAGGAAGGCCATTACTGTATTTCCCAGGGCCTCACATACGCCTTATATTTTATGTCTCTTTTGATTAACAATCTACTTAATGACAAAATTCAGTAAAGTATTTAGTTGGGACTTTTAAAAATTTATGGAAGTGTATAAACAGTAAATGTGTAATTTTTAGAGTCATTTTTCAGTCTGAGACGGTTTTCATGATGCATTCTGGATTCATGGGTCTTTGTAAGGTGAGGGGCCGTCCTCTGCCCTAGAATTTCAGAACCCACAATTAGAGAATCACTCCAATAGCTTTTTTTTTTTTTTTCAAAAATAAAAGAAGGTAGAAGCAAGCCATGGAGCCTTATAATGATTGAATCTGTTGTATAAGACTTTACACAAGTCTAAATGGAAGCATCTAGTTTGAAAGTCTTTTGTGTTTGTAGTTTGATTGCAAGATTCTTCATGCCTACTTGTAGGGGACTGGTGAAGTCACACTGTCATCATATCTCTGCTGAAAGGATAAAGGCAAGACCATCTGACCAACTCATTAAACTTGAAAAAGGGGGTGTGGGTCTTTTGCCACCTCAGAGGCCAGCTGTTTATTGAATTTCTCCACTGTGGTTATTTCACCTCTGTAATGGTTCCTGTCAAAAGATCTAACATCTCTCTACATGGGTTACCCTGTTTTGGGCTGTGTTTGTTGAAGTGACTTCTAAGCTTGTTGTCACGCACTGCATACCACACCTGCCGTGTAAGTCGATGTGGGGTGCTGGGTAGACTTTTGGTACCTCATACTTGGAAGCACATTTGTTTTTGACAGGTCAAGCTTGTTCATTCAGTATTATATTCTCCATGGGCCAGGAACTGACCTGTGTCTTACTGATAAAATGGTGAATATGTTAAGTGTCCTTATTTTCAAAAAGCTTGTGGATTTGAGAGGAGGTGGTCTTCTAAGTATATTTCAGCATGATGTGCAGAGATTAACATACCAGAGATCTGCAGGCCTCCTGGAGGAAGAGAATTGGGTTGAAGGTGAAGCGGGGCTGACGATGTGGTGTGGTGTTTGCTTGTCCCTGCATCTACAAGGATTAATCTATGCATGGGTGGGGGTCAGTTGCTCTTCATTAGTGATATCTCTGGGAATCTCAGAGTAGCAGGAAGTCTCAGTGATGAGCGGCCAACTATAATTTATTTCCTTGACCTCAGCATCACAATTATTCCTTCTTCTTAGCGTCCAAAGATGCCAGTTGGACCCTGGGTGTTGTGCTGGAATTAGCAAACAGAGTCCACCAACAAAGATTGAAAAATCTCTTGGAGTCTGTCCTAAAAGAGCAAGGACATTAACCCTGAAACCAGGGCATTTTCCATTCTGGGAATTACGCTCTGCTCCCTCCTAAGTTCCCATTGTGGCTTCACATGAAGAGGCCATTGTTCGCTTTCCTTCCTTAAAGAAGCAGTATATTTAACTTCTGGCTCTTTGCCTGGGTGGTGGAGGGTTGATCTCCATGAAGCCAACACCCGTGGCTTCCCATTAGGACAAATACGGTGCCCTGTCTGATTCTCTCCTCTCAGGCTGAAGTTCCTTGGATTCTACAGCAGCTCAGCAGGGAGCTTGCTGCTGTGTCCTAGGGGTGGCTCCAGGGCCCTGGATTCCCACCCCGTGTTGAACAAGGAAAAAAGAGTCTTAGCTCTTCATAGCAGCAAGTGCTGCTCTGATAGACTTTTGATTCCAATTTAAAAGCAGACATCTGATGTGAAAGTCTGTGCTATGTCAGGGCTTTGAAGCACAGCACAAAGGAGTAGTGCTTTGTTCAATAGTTTGGGTCCATGCAGGTGTTCTAGAGCAAGTTTTCATTTATTTTTAAGCAGCAAGATACCATTTCTCCAAATGAGATCCACAGTGTCCAACTACAGCAGGCCAGATAATACAGTAGGCCAGACAATACAGCAGGCCAGATAATACAGCAGGCCACAGAATCCAAATACCTTCTTGCCAGGCCAGAGATTTCACTGTTGGAGGAAGCTGCCAGGTGTTTACAGCATCTCTGTGTCTGCCCACTAGGTGATGACTGCTCTCTCCAATGAAGACAATCAGAAATGTCTCCAGATACTGCAGAACATCCCCTGCAGGGGCAAAGCCATCCCAATGCAAAAGCCAGAGCAGTGGGTTCCACAAAGCTGAGTTTTAGAAAAGCGGGAAGCCATGCTTTGGTGGTGAGATTAAGCTCTTCTCTGAGGAGTCTGCCCAGGGCTCTCAGCTGCTGGCACTCTGGGCCGCACAGACACACTGTCCCAGACAGGGAACTTGACAAGTCTGTGATGACCACATGAAAAATGCTGCGTTAGAGCCCTATGTATTTT
>PVKA01010931.1:0-62718 GCA_004027165.1 Ctenomys sociabilis | reverse complement strand
CGTAGGTGCTGGGAATACAGGAGCACACCACCATACCCAGTCTCAATCCTCTTCTCAGTGTGCCCCAGGGGCACCGGCAGGCCTGGGGATTGAACCCTTCTGCTCTGCTTTGCCTAAGCAGGAGCTTTAGTCCGCTGAGCTATCAGGCTGGCCCTGCTTCTGCACTTTAACATCACTATCTGAGAAGCATTCACCAATGAGCATAATGTTTCCACACAGTTCCTTCTGTTTTATCTTTCATTTTTTAATCGAAATATCCTTTTTCAAAGCTGTTGAAGGCAGTTTCTTTTCTTTCCGCACCTTCAATGTCCTGCGTTAGGAGTTAAACTGGTCATGGTCACAGCCTTCCATCCTGACTCTAAGTCATCTTGGCTGATTTTTAGATTTTTCATATATTGAGGTTCGTTCTTCATGGTGTACAGTTCTGTGTGTCTGATGGAGTCAAACATATATCTACCACCCAGCATGGCACAGAACGTGTACCGTTTCTTTAATAATTCCTCTAAGTGCCAGGCATTGTAAAGATATGCCTGTAACTGCAGCTACAGAGCCTGAGCAAGAAGATCCCAAGTCTGAGCCTAACCTGGGCAATTTAAATACTGTTTCAAAATGAAAAGGGATAAGGATATAGCTCTGTAGTAGAACATTTCGTGAGTTCCATTGCCAGTAGTGAAAAAATAACATTCCCCCAGGGAACCAAAGAATATACTGACAGTCGTTCTTTGATGAAATTTTGCTGCAGAAGGGAGCAAAATAAACACGCAACAGCATAATGGTGTAAGAAACAGAAGTGTGATATGAAGAGAAATAAATACAGCAGCTGAGTGCTGTAAAGTCAGATGATAGCCACAGACTGGCTGAGCCCACGGCCACCCAAGTAGTGGCTGGGACAGACAGTTTCCGCCGGTTCCTGGAGTGCACTCGTTGGGCCCTCTGCGTGGAGCTGGGGACTAACATTCATTGCTTCCGAGTACTGAGCCAAGTCTGCAGCAGGCAACAAGTATTCGGGGACATGCAGCAGGTCACCAGGGCAAGGCCAACGGAGGGTGGTGGTAGAGGGCGGGGCTATGGTGTGTGGGGCGGGGCTCTGCCCTGCAAGAAGGGTAGAAACGCGCGGGCGAGGCCTAAGCGTACTCGCAGCCAATCAGGAACCTACTTCCGGCCCTTCCCTGAAAATCGCCCCTCCGCCGGCCTCTTTCTTCAGTCTCTTGTTTCCCTCCGGAGACTTAGTAAGTTGTGCAGATTTCCATTTCCGGCTGACTCCACGCGGACCTGAGCAGTGTTAATCGAGTAACTGTCGCGCGACAGCTGAGACGGCGGCAGTGTTCGCTGCGTCCTAGGCAGATCGTGAGTCTGCGTGTGCCGAGTTCTCAATCCGGAATCCCGGGTCCGGAGAGCCTCTGCCGGGCAGAGTGCTCCGACGGGGTGGGAAGTGGCGGAAAGGTCCGTGTGGAGTTGGCCAGGTGGCTTTCGCTCCGCGCTTGGGGAGGGTGGCGTCCCCAGCGCGAGACTCAGACCTCGCTCCCCACGTCTGCCCAGCGTAGGAGGCTGGGCGGTCTGTAATATGCTTCAGAGTTTTCACTTAAAGTTTAATTGACGTTAGGGAACCACTTCAGAGACCTGAACTGCTATTGTCGCTATTTAGATTTAAAATTAAAATGAAAAAAATTAATTTTAGTTTCCTTAGGTGCATTTGAGAGTCTCAATAACCGCGTGGGACTATTAGCTACTAAAAAGCACAGAAAGAGACTATTCCATCGTCACAGACCCAAGTCTTGCGGATTTTGACAATTAAGATGAACAAAGAGCAACTTAAGTGTAAAAGCCTTAGCATAGAGAACTCTTGTAACTGTATGATACAGTAGGGAGAAGTGAAATTGAACATGGAGTTTCTACTGTTATTGGGTCAACAGATAAATCACCTCTAAATGAAGAAACGAATAAAATCTACTGCTTTTTCTTGTGTGCTCTGTTTGTAAAATACTTACCTTTCCCATCTCTGTCCAGGTACTTTCAAGTTACTTTTGAGTTGACAAGTAGCCACTATGGAGACTAAGGATCAGAAGAAGCACAGAAAGAAACACAGTGGGCCCAAAGCTGAGAAAAAAAAGAAACGGCATCTGCGGGACCTTCAGCTTGGAGATGAAGAAGATGCCCGGAAGAGAAACCCCAAAGCTTTTGCAGTCCAGTCTGCCGTGCGTATGGCACGATCCTTTCACAGGTATGCCTCGCTGGGATCTGGTGGTTCTTCATATATTCCTTAAGTGGTAAGAATCTCACAGATGACATTTGGCTTCATGAGACTAATCCAGCTCTCAGGACTTGTACATGCTGTTTGGCTTTTACCAAAGTAGGAGAAGCTTTTTCCATAGCTGCTGCTTGTCTTCTACCATTTCCCGACAGGTTGGTGCTTATTTTGCTGATGGGAAAAGAATTTATAGAATTCATGAAATTTGTTTCTAAACTTCAATCTCTGTGGTGATGTGTGCTTTTAAAAAAATTATATAATTTTATTTGTTTGAAATACTAAAATTATAATTTATATTAATAAATGTACCACTTTATTTAGGGAGTCCTTGGTATATATCCAGCAATATAGTTTGAATGTTATTGAATTAAATTCTTCCAACAACCTTAAGAGAGTAGGAATCATCTCATTTATTTATTTATTTATTTATTTTGGAGACAGGCTCTTGCTATCTAGTTCAGGCTGGCCTTGATCTCACTAGGTAGTCCAGGCTGGCCTCCTGCCTCAGTTCTGAGATTATAGGTGTTGGTACACCACCCCACCTGGCAAGAATTATTCTTGCCCTCATTTTATGGGTGAGAAATCTGAGGTTCTCAGTCCATTATCCCCAGTCATATAACAAGTAAGTAGACAGGCCAAATTTATGCCTAAAGCCTTTGCTTTGATTTGTTATGATTGCTACTGTTCGTTTAAATTTTTAAAACTAATGCATAAAGCAATCAAATTTAGGATATATTGAATTTGCAACTCTATATACTTTCATACTTTGTTACATCTTTATTGAAGTGCTGTTGTTTGGATTGGGGCCAAAGCTTAATAAATTCATTGTATTCATGTACTACTCATTTTTTATAAAATGTGCTTGTAAGGTTGAGACTTTTTATTTATGTAAAATAATAAAAGTGATTTTTTTTTTTTTTTTTTTTTTTTTTTTTTTAACAAATAGAACTCAGGACTTAAAGACAAAAAAGCATCACATTCCAGTGGTTGACCGAACCCCATTAGAGCCTCCACCAATAGTGGTTGTGGTAATGGGGCCTCCAAGAGTTGGGAAGAGCACTTTAATACAGTGCCTCATTCGGAACTTCACCCGGCAGAAGTTAACTGAGATCAGAGGTCCTGTGACAATCGTGTCAGGTAGGGGTTGCTGTCTCAGAAGTGATGTGGCAGGTGTCACTTGAGGCTCATGGATATCTTTGTTGTTTTCATGAGTAGAAAATGTTAGAATAATATTATCAGATTGTGTTATCTCTCTTCTGCTTCTGTCATCAGAAAGGGATAGGTTCCTAGGAATAGTGATATGAATATGTACCTTATTCTGGCTGCTCCATTGGCGTGGCCAGGGCTGCTCCTTGGAAAGGCTCAGCAGGCCTGGTTCCAGTGCGCGTATCCATTTAACAGTAAGGATGCACACCATGCACAGCTGTTTGCCATCTCAATGCCACATTCTTGTGGAGATGAGAGGAAGCTTTCTTTAACTTTGAGAATTTGTCTGCTTTAGGTAATGGTGATCTTTACAAGTTTGAGGGAAGACTCAAACAATTACCAAAATGGCAATGGTGAAATCTGAAATGTACTATCATAACAATAGTGTAGTCATATAGAAGCTTTTTGGGGTTTTTTGAGAGTAGTGGGGATTAAATCCAGAGTCCTATACATACTAGCTAAGTATTTTCCCACCGAACTATGTTCCTAATGTTTTATTTAAGATAGGGTCTTATTAAGTTGCCCAGGCTATTTCTACCTTGTGATCCTGCTTCAGCCTCCTGCATACATGGAATCACAGGTGTGTACCAACATATCGGATGAGGTTTATCTTTAAGGCATCCTTAGCTTCTTGACCATTTTCTTTTTGCTTTAACTTAGACATAATTATGCTTCCATGAGCATCTTCATGTTTTGTGTTTGAGGATATTTTTAGTTAAAGGAAAATTTGATAAAGGCAGTGTCATAGTAGTGAATTCTGTCATTAGGATTTTACCTAGGTGAGCACTTTTATTTACTTGGGTATACATGGTTTTATTTTACTAGTTTTCTCCTGTCAAAGAATGTTTCATGTACTCCCATAAAATATATATGGTGTTTTCTTGGATGCAGTTTAAAAAATGATAGCATTAACAAAGAGAGTCTAGGGGATGAGGAGATGGCTCAGTGGAATAAGCGCTTCCCTGGCAAGTGCAAGGGCCTGAGTTCAATCCCTGGTTTCACAAAAAAAAAACTCAAATATTTTTTAACATTTTTTTGAAAGTAAAGTTTTTGTCTTTCACTTACAGGCAAAAAGCGCAGACTGACCTTCATTGAATGTGGGTGTGACGTTAACATGATGATTGATCTGGCTAAAGTTGCAGATCTGGTAAGTCACAGGAGCAACCTGGGTTTTTGAGGAGACCTACAGTGTGATGGATTACTCATCTGATGCTACGGGAAAATAATGTGTAGTCATTAAATTGAGTTGAATGCCACTGTTATTGGTTACACAGCCCAAAAATGTGGGAAATATGGTCTTGATTGTGTTTCATAAGTGGTAGTGACCATTATTTCTGATAATTCCATTATCGTTAAACTAGTATGGTAGGATGAATAATATCTTGGGTTGTTTTGTTTGCTTTTTAGTTTGTTTTCCTTTTCAGATGCTTCTAATGAGCTGTTTCGTTACTAAGAGCTATAGATTTGTCCTTTGATCCAGGAGGACACTTAAAACATGAAATAAGCCCTGAGCTATTGACCAAGTCCAGGTGTGGTGGCACATGTGTGTAATTCCAGTGCTGGGGAGCCTAAGTTTGAGTCCTAGCTGCCTAGTGGCTAGGCAAAACAAACAAAAAAATGAAATAAAATTAACATAGATTTTTAAAGCTGTGCCATTTTAATGACAGAAAACAATATCATTCAATTAATTTTGTTAATTTCTTGTTTTGAGACAGTCTCCCTAGCGGTTCAGGCTGGCCTTGGACTCATTATGTAGTCCAGGCTGGTTTCAAATGTGTGGTGATCCTCCTGCGTTGGTTTTCCAAGTGCTGGATAACAAGCATGTCCCACCATGCCTTGTCACCATTCAGATTTCGAACATGTAACACAGCCATTAGTAAAAATAAGTGTCATTGTCAAAGTGGCATACTTAATACTAATCTGATACTTGGAAATGATAGAAATAGGGACAATTTCTTAATTTAGAAAACGTAGAGATTCCTTTTAGAAGGCATAAGAGATTTTTTTATATAAATATTTTATTTTTTTATTTTATTTATTTATTTTTTTTGCAAAACTGGGGAATTGAACTCAGGCCCTTATGCTTGTCAGGGAAGCACTTATTCCACTGAGCCATCTCCCCAGCCCCTTTATATAAATATTTTAAAGATTTAAATAAGAAACACATAAGCTTGGAGAAATAGTCCAGCTGCATTGTGGATCTTTTACCTTGTTTGGCCCTATCTCTTGGTTCTCAGAAGAGCCCTGTCCCAGATCCATGTAAATGCACATGTAACTTTTTATACACACAAGTGTTTGATTAGACATTCTTGTGCTTTCCTTTCTTCATGTACCATTTCTTGGACTTATTTAACGAGTAAAGTTTTATAGTATAGCTCAGCCTCATTTTTTAATAATAGTACTCCTTTCTGTGGTTGTGATCTGGTTTATGTTGAATGCTGTGCTCTGTGTTGTCCTCATGTCTTCTAAGTCATGGCAAAGACATATAGGACACAGGAGTTAGGGTGTTTACTGAAGGGGCAAAGCATGTGGTTAGCAAGGATGGAAGTTGAGGCGCATTGCTGCCTGTTCCTGATGTAGCAGTTGCTTGCTCCTTGGTGCTCTGGTGTCAGCTGAGTCCCCCCTTGTTCAAGTTTCTGAAGAGCTTTGCAAGTTGTGTGGCCTATGGTCTGCAGCAGCACCTGTGCCTCGCAGCACACACAGGCACCTACATGTATGTGCTTGTGGGTCAGCATCATGGAACACTCATTTAGTCAAAGATAAATGTTTTTGTTTGTAGTTTTTATTATGTAAATTAGCTACAGAAAAATGAGAACAGAAATGTCTCTAATAGCTAAAACTATTAAGTCTCTAGCAGTCAGTTCTGAATTAATTACATATTTGAAGAGTTTTAAATTTTAATCATCTCATCTCATATTTTCTTTATAGATATAAAAGAAATGATATATGTTTTGACCCAGTTCTAAACAGCCTTTAAAAAAATAATTTCTAGTTGAGTATAGTGGCACATACCTGTAATCCCAGTAGTCTGGGAGACTAAGGCAGGAAGATGGCACGTTTGAGCCCAGCTTTGGCAACTTAGTGACACCCCATCTCAAAATAAAATGAGCTGGAGAACATAGCTTCATGCAAAGACCCTGGGTTCAATCCTGAGTATTGAAAAAAAAAAATGCAAGTAATTATATACCATTCAAAACATATGGTAACTTTTCTTGTACATACTTCCTAGAAAAAAAAAGATTAGCCTTTCTTATTAAGAAACTAAAGCTAAAGAACAGTTTTTATATACTTTAATAGTTTATTATTATTTTATTTGTTTATTTATTTATTTATTTATTTTTTTGGTGGAACCGGGGATTGAACTCAAGTCCTTGCGCTTGCCAGGGAAGAGCTTATTCCTCTGAGCCATCTCCCAGGCCCAATAGTTTATGATTGATTACTACTTTTTCCTGTCTTTTGGATGTTCAAGATCTACTTGGTTTCCTTGCTAGGGACCTGTTACTCGACTTAATACAATAACAAAAGCTTTATTTGTTGAAGTCAGGATTTCTAAACAGGGGCCAGATTTATCCCAGCCTTTCCTGAGTTCTTATACACACAGATTCTTGAGATGAAAGTTCATGTCCCAGTGATCATCTTGATTTGGTGAGAGGGCAGTGGTTTCTCTACCCAGGTGCACCTTTCTTGGAAGGGGCCAGAGAGTAAACATGTTGGGCTTCATGTGTCCCATAGTTTCTGTTGCTACTGTTCAGCCCCACAGTGGTAGTGCAGGTGTAGCTATAGACGTAAGGAAATCAGTGTGGCTGTGTTCCAATAAGACTGGTTGTAAAAATAGGGATGGCTGGATTTATCCTGGCAGGGCTTTACTGACCCCTGGTCTAGATGGCCCCTTTGAAAGTTTCCTTGAAAACTTGTGTGTTCTATTTTTAGGTGCTGATGCTTATAGATGCCAGCTTTGGGTTTGAAATGGAAACATTTGAGTTTCTAAACATCTGTCAAGTACATGGATTTCCTAAAATAATGGGAATTCTCACCCATTTGGATTCCTTCAAGCATAATAAGCAACTGAAGAAGACAAAGAAACGATTAAAACACAGGTTCTGGACGGAAGTCTATCCGGTAGGAAGAGGAAATCATTATTGACTACTAAGATAATCCTCTCAAACTAGAGTGAATTGAAGCTAATGAGCGTGTCTGGTACTCATTTCCCAAGTCTTCTATACATATCTGTTCCTAGCCCTGGAGTATTTCTCTCAGCAGTCTCTATTTTTGGGTCCCTTGGAATACATCATTTGTCTTCACCAGCAGGCAGTGTCTGGCCGTGTCTTGGGGCCATGCACGAAAAGAGATAAGGACCAGGAGGTGCCTCTTTTCTCCTTTTTGTACCACTGTGATAGCTTTAGGTATAGAAACTTTCCTTTCTTGGGAGTGTCACTGCCCTTTCCCTGCCAAGATGCCACTGACTGACTGGAGAGCAATCAGCTCCTCAAGAGACCAGCTCTATAGAGCCCAGGATAAGGGCTTTGCTGGAGATTTTTTCCTCAGAATTGCTATTTATTTAAGGTTGTTACTTTGGTGTTGTAGGAATATCACTGAAATTTAAATTTTATGTATTATTTTTGGTGTTAGGGTGCCAAGCTCTTCTACCTCTCTGGAATGGTACATGGAGAATATCAGAACCAAGAGATTCACAACCTGGGCCGTTTTATCACAGTCATGAAGTTCAGGCCTCTCACATGGCAAACTTCTCACCCTTATATCCTGGCAGACAGGTAAAGATGAATGTAATCTTTTCCTTCCTGGCTGAATTTTAAAGCTTGTAAAAGGGTTAGAAGAACATCAGTACAGCTTATTTTGGACCATTAACAAAGATGTTGTGCTTTTGGATGAATTTCTTTTTTTTTGGTTCCTGGGATTGAACTCAGGAACTTGTATTTGCCAGGCAGGTGCTTGTGCCTCTGAGTTATATCCCCAGCCCAATGTTGTGCTTTTAAGAGTGAATAAAACATGTGATGTTTAGAATTGGAGGGTATTGAAGCTTTGAAAACTGCAGGTGTGGACCCTGCTATCTTTTAGATTTGGTTTCCCAAGATGCAGTCTTCAGGTCCAAGTGCTCCAGCCACTCAGAACATCTGCATTGTGCTTGCTTTTGCCTCTCTGGAATCCCTTCCTCCTCCTGGAGTCCAGGCAAAGTAGGATGCCAGGTTGCAGGTTAACCCTTTGCTCCTCCCTTGTTCCAGGTGGATGTCATCTCCCTCCCTAGTGGATGCATGATGCATTTGTTCCCTCTCTCGTAGGTAGTAAATGGTGCCTACTTCCTACATTTTACCACTTTCTCAACACCATTTCTAATGAACAAGAAATTGATGGGTCATTAACAGATGAAAGGAGATTAGAGGGCTGTTGGAATCTCTTTATGTGATTTTTACTTTTGTAGGATGGAAGACCTGACAAACCCTGAGGATATCCGGACAAACATCAAGTGTGACCGAAAGGTGTCTCTTTATGGTTATCTACGAGGAGCACACTTGAAAAATAAAAGCCAAGTTCACATGCCAGGTATCCCCTTTAAGAATAATATACTTGTAGAACATTGAAAATGGCTTCATTTCTTGTAGAAAACTCAAAAATGACCAAATGTGTTGCTGGAGGGTTTTTGTTTGTTCATTTGTTTGGGTTTCTTGTATTGGGAACTGAGCCAGGGCCTCCCACTGAGCTGAATCTCACTGAGCTGTTAAGTTGCCTAGGCTGGGCTCCACCATTCCTAGCTCACTAGTGGTTTTAAAAGTTAGGCTGAGCATGATTGCACACACCTTTAATACCAATCATTGGAGGCTGTAAGGCAGGAGCATTGAAAATTGTGCTCCTGCCTGGGCAGCTTATTGAGATTCTGTTGCAAAATTTTAAAAAGGGCTGGGTATGTAATTCAATGATATAGCATCCTTCAATGTTTGTTGGTCCCCAGTACTGCTTCCCAGTAAACAAAAACAAAAACCTACTTATGAGTTGTAAAGCAAAGGTGCGAAGTAGCTGGTGTCATATAGCTAGAAAGGCACGATACATTCCAGGGATGAATAGTGCCCTTTTTTACACTTCAGTTTCAGGTTTTGGCATGTGGGATGCTTTCCAGATGTAGGTACTTGTTGGGTTGCTGTCAGCTAAAATCCCCTCTCCAGGTGTCGGAGATTTTGCCGTGAGCGATGTCAGTTTCCTGCCAGACCCATGTGCTCTTCCTGAACAGCAAAAGAAACGCTGTTTAAATGAGAAAGAAAAGCTGGTTTACGCGCCTCTCTCTGGAGTTGGGGGTGTGCTGTATGACAAAGATGCTGTCTATGTCGACCTTGGTGGCAGCCATGGCTTTCAGGCAATGGTAAGGAGGCGTCTCTGAATTCTTGTCTTTCCAGTCTGTTTCACCACAGTAATGCATTATTTTTATTTATCGGAGCTTTTTCTCCTCGTCCATCTTTATGCTGAGGCCAAAATGCATATTTTAAGGGCACAGAATATCTGAATATCTCATTGTATCAACCAGAAATAAAGCCTCTGGCCCTCCTGTCCTGTATCTCTGATGCATTGCTCTCAGCAAAGGCACCTTGGCGGGGTGGCATCTGTGTGGCCCACCTTTTCCATACAGACCTGCATATTTTCCAGCTCTCATTGGTCTTTTTCTCAGCATGTTTTCTTATTCAGAGTAGTCTTGTTTCTGCTTTTTAAATGAACTCCTGGCCCCTGCACCTGCTTGCAGGCGTTCTAATCCGCTGAGCTATTTGGCTATCCCTAAAACAATGTTTTTGAAAGTATTGGGTCCTGTGGATTTTCAAAGTATTTTATAATAACATCCTATGAATGTTAGAAAAGTGTTTTCAAGAAGATGGGCATCAATTTTTTTCTTTTTTGTGTGTACTTAGCACACGGTCTCACTATATAGATTGGACTTATAGTGATTCTTCTGTTTTCAGCTTACCCAAGCAGTAGGATTACAGACATGCCACTATGCCCAGCCTCAATCGCTGTCTCAGTGTGACCCCGGGTGGGGCCTCCATGGCGTGCCAGGGGCCAGGGATTGATCCCCGGTCTCTGTGTCTACCTAAGCAGGTGCTTTAATTTGCTGAACTATCTGCCCAACCCCCAATCAGTTTCAAACTTTGTTGTAAGGATTCTTTTCAAGGACATAAGAAAGGTTTTCAGGAACTGTGTAGAGTAACTTTGCAGTGCTAATTGAAATCAGTGTCTCCAGAATCCTTTTGTACTCTTCACTTGCCTTCCTTGGTTTGACAGGAGGCTGCAGGGCCCACCCAGGAGCTGGTCCAGAGTCTCATTTCCACCCACTCCACTATTGATGCCAAGATGGCTTCAAGCAGAGTAACACTTTTTTCTGATTCCAAACCTTTGGGGTCAGAGGATATAGATAACCAAGGGTAAGTGTAACATTTTTCCTGTTTTTAGTAAATACTGCATTATAGAAGATCCTAGCACCCATCATTCTGCTGTTGCAGTACACAAGGTTGCTGTTTTCCATTGTGTGAGCATGTGTTTCTCAAGGTGTGTTTGATTTTTTTTCATAGGTAGTGTCTCAGTTACTCTTCTCTTGTTGCTGGGACAAATACCTGACACCCAAGATGAAGGAAGGAAAGGTTTGGCTCATAGTTACTTGAGGTTTTAGTCCATACTCGGCTAGCCCCAAGGTAGACTGGCACAGGACAGAGAACATCCTTTTATGGTAGCAGCAAGGAGCAGAGAGCAAATGGAAGAGTAGCAGCAACAAAATGGCAACACAGAAAGAGTCTGTCTCTATCTCTCCTGTATTACATTCAGGCTATTCACTCCTGGGCTGGGAAAAGTATTCATGCCCATAATCCCAGCAGTACTAAGACCCATAATCCCAGTGAATCATGAGTTAATCTCAAACTCTAGAAGTGCCTACCCCATGACTGCATGAGGCTTTGGGGGGACAACTAGACACAAACCATAGCAGGTAGCTTGTAGTTTAAGAGGCTGTTTAGCTTTCTCTTTGTGTCCCACATTCTAGAGCAGAGTCTGCTACTGGTCAGAGTTACACACTTTGTGAGGAAGGTTTATTGGACTGGATTGTGTCTCTGGGGTAATGTCCACTAATGTACAGCTTATGTGAATTTTTTACTCAGGATTGGGAATTTGTGAACATAAGGGGTGCGTGTATTAATTTGTGTCTCCTGCTCAATCTAGTATGTAATTTGTTCTAGTGTGCCTAAATGTTTAGTATTGCACCTGACAAGTGTTCACTGGAAGTTGTTGTTACTCTAATCCAGTTATACTGGATTAGAATGATGTTATACTTCATTTTTGTGTGTTAATCTTCTGTATTTATTAGTGTAGATACTCCTTTCTGACATTGGTACAATGCATTTATTTTTTATTTTTATATTTTTTTATGGTATCCTGAGCCTTTTTGTTTTGTGGCACTGGGAATTGAATCCTAGAACCTCTGTGTTGAATTACACCTCTGGGTCAGATTTTTTTTTTTTTGAGACAAAATCTTGCCGAGTTACCCATGCTGTGTTCAAACTTATAATCCTCCTGCCTCAGCCTCTGTTAAGTACTGGGATTACAAGCTTGCACTGCTATAGCTGTCAACATTTGCTTTTTGTGCAGTCTTCATGTGGTCATCATTTTATCATCGTTGGTTTATTCTGACTTATGCTCTGAGGATGCCATTTTAGTTTTTTTGCATGCTTTCCTAATTTTATATGTAGCACTATGTTAAGTAGTTTCATGTAGTTTTTATTTCATCCTGTAGCTTTAGAATCTTAATGTTTCTGCAGTTAATACCTGACCATTGCAACTTGAAGGGTAGAGGTTTAATTTGAGTGACACTGCAGAAGTTTCCGTCCATGCTTGGCAGGCCTAACAGGTGGCACAGTAGAAGGCCCTAGGTGGGGAAAAGTTGCCTGTGTCATGGTCACTACAAAGCAGAGAGAAGGGAGCTCAGAGGACAGTAGACCCTTCCAGGTCCTGTCCCTGTGACTGGGCCCCACCTAATAGCAGATCAGCTGAGAGATGCCAGGGGATCTTAGAGGACAACTAGATCTAAACCACATGGCCAGCTTTCTTGGTTGATGCTTTGATATCTGTCAGTTGATTTTTCTTTAGTAAAAAGCTGTCACTTCCTCTATTCTAGAGTCGCTGTTAATTAAATGAGCTTTTGTTTTATTCTATATGTTTTTGCTGCCATTACTCTTACGCCTCCATTGTCTGTGATTTGACCACTGGAGGGCTCAGTCTGTTTCCTGTGTCCTGTTGTGTATCGCCATTGGTCTCTGGGAACTTGCCTTCTGTTCTACAGGATGATCCAGCTTATTTTGTACTGTTCCTGCTGCAGGGCTAGAGCCACATTTCCAGCTTGGAAATCTGTTTTTCAAAAAATTTACTAAACACTAACCTCCCTTTTGAACAGTTGTCCTGAAATTAGTTTTTTTTTTTTTCATTTTGTTTTTTAAAAATATATCTCTTTATTCTTCCTCTTAGTGTACAAATGCCTTACTAGGAAACTAGCATAAGTTTACTTGTTAACTATGCTAGTGTTTTATCAGATCATTTTCCTGTGCAATGTCACCTTAAATCTTCCCTTGCCATTTCTGTTCCTTTGTATTTTTGTCGACTGTATCATCATTTCTGGATTAGCCAGCTACTGTGTGTACATCCTACAAATTATTTTAAATGTATGTGATAATGCAGGCTGTGGATGCCAAAAGAGGAAAAGCAGCTGGATGTGAGTAGTGGTCGAGTGCGCCGCAGAGCTGTGTTTGGAGATGAAGGAGGTGAATCTGGAGGCAGTGATGAAGAGGAGGATGAAGACAGTGATGGCCTGGAAGGTGGCTCTAGTGGTGATGAGACAGAGGAGGAACAAGGTCCTGAAGACGCTGAGTGTGAATACACAGAGGGCAAGGGTGTCAAGCGGCTGAAACTGGAGGCAGATGAGGACAGTGAGGTGGACTTGCCCGCATTTGCTGACAGTGATGATGACCTTGAGAGGAGCTCAGAGGATGGAGGGGAAGAGGAGGAAGCTGATGAAAGCAGTGAGGATGATGACTTCAGTGGAGAGGAGGACATTCTAGAATTGAAGGCTGATAAAGAAGGTGGCAAAGGAAGACTGTTGCCAGCTAGCCTTCGGAGTGGCCACCAGAGCCTGCAAAAGTCTTTGCCAATGAGGAAAGCAGCCCTCGCCGCTTCTGACTCTGGGCACTGCACAGCAGAGGAGGCCTTTGCATCTGGAGAAAGCTCCTCACCTAGCTCAGAGGAGGAGGATGCAGGAAACAGAGAGGCTGCTGGGGAGAAGCACATGTGCCCTTCTAGAAGGCATCATGGTCAGAAACCAGGGTTGAAGAACTTGATTGAGGAGACCAGTGATATCGAAGATTTATTGAAAGAGGAGGAAGATTATAGGGAAGAAAATAACTATTCCACAGAAACATCAGGTAACTAACTTCAAGTATGCTTAAAGTTAATTGGCTGCTCTAGAAAGTTGGCACTTGAAGTGTTGCTGTCAGTACAGTGCCCATGTTTGGGTCTGCTGTTGGAGACTTTGTTGATTGCTCAGGTGCTGCACCGTGAGCTTAAAGCAGAGAGGACAGTAAGCGGGTGTAACTGGCTCTGGTGTTGTGTTCCAGGTACTCTAAAGTGGAAGGAAGACCTCTCAAGGAAGGCAGCAGAGGCCTTTCTGCGGCAGCAGCAAGCAGCACCAAACCTCCGAAAGCTTATTTATGGGACAGGTAAAGACCTATTGGCTTAGAGCTAGAAATGTTGAGTGTTTTAATTTCTATTTATTTAGGTACTGGGGTTTGAACTTGGAACTTCGTGCTTGCAGGCACTTATGCCACTGAGCTATCTCCCCAGTCCTCTGGATTTTTAGACTATTTTCTATAAAAGAGGTAAGGGAGTTTGGGAAATTGGAGCATTGCTTTGACATCTGTAGTTCTTGGCTGTCACATTTTACATTTGGCAGATGTTTTTAATCAGCTCGTGAGGGCCATAGATTGGTTATGTGAAATGGATATCTGGGTTTGCCATAACATTTTTGATGAGAATACTGTGCATTATGTCATTTCATATTCTATTTAAAAGTCGTACATGAAAAATTTTATAAAATTTAATGCCAGGAAAATATTTCTGCCCATAAAAACCTTTTTCTTTTCTGAAAATGAGAGTCCTGTGTAATACAGCCTCTTTCTCCTTTGCCTTCATTCTGATTTTACCACTTATCAGGCTTACCTGTATGTTCCTTTTGGAATAATGGATATAAAGTGGCGAGTTTTAATCTGTGCTCTTCACTTACCATGTGACTAGGCACTTTGGGATAGGAGCATCAAATTGGAGCCTTGGTACATGCCAATTCTCACTTAAGATTTGCCGAGAGACTTTAGTAATTAAGGACTCAGCACTCTGCACAAAAACCCTGTAGTAATTTAAAGCTCTGCATTTACTAGTCACACCCTGCCCCAACTCTTGATCAGTTGCTGCTGGTGTCTCCAGCATCTCTGTCTGTGGCTGAGGTGTTCTGTGTTGGCTGGCTGGCTCCAGGCTGCCACTGTGCCCACCACACAAGGGCCTGCAGTCTCCTGGGTTGTAGGACTAGAGCCTTAACTGGTTGGCCCTGAATCCTCCTGGACTTACGATTTTGATATCACTTTGCCATCGTGGTGTTTCCTTTAGTGATAGAAGATGATGGAGATGATGATGGAGATGCCCAAGAAGAACTGGGAGGGCTATTCCGCATCAGGCAGCCAGATGGAGGGTGCAAGCGCAAGGCTGATGCGCTGGACTGCTCCAGGTTTCCTGTGGAAGTGCCCCATGATTGGGACTTGGAGGAGGTGAGGTGGAATCATGCATTTACCTGTGGAAGGAATAAGAGGATTGTTCAGAATGTGGTGAATCTTTTAGAGACCAAGCCCTTAAACTGCCACCCAAAACCTACTTATCACAAGGTGCTAACACTGCAATTAACCTGAATACTAAAGTTTTAGTTTAGTAAAAACAACTCATACACTTGACTTGTTAGTAGAATCTCTTCTGAATAGTATTGCTTCCCCATCATTGGCCTCTTATTTTCACAGATGATTTTTCTCAGGTATCAGAGTAGGTATTTTGTGCATTTTGAGCAGTAACCTGTTCTGAGTTTAGTCACAGCATGTATGTATATCATACTTGATTTAAAATGGTGTGCATACAAGTTTTTATACATTTGTAACATTACATGTTAACATTATGTATCTGATTACTTGGAATGGTCTGTTGTGCTGAGTTAAAATTTATAATTTCTACTCTTTATAAGAGTAGAAACATAGCAAGCAAACATAGATGACACTGGGAATGTTCTTCTCCCATGCACCATTCCCTAGTTAAACTGGAATTCACTCACTTCTCAAAATTTGCCAAAGCTTAATTCCATGTTGGACCTTCTCACCCTCCTTTTTTTCTTCTGGATTGTTCTTATCTTCCCAAGTCTAACTGCTTTTTGTCAGGTTAGGTTGAATATTTATCACTTCTCAGTGAAGCCTAGTTGCTCTCATATTGCCTCATATAATTCACTATTTTAATCTAACAGTTTTTATTTAATAATTTTTAAATGATAAAATTTAATATGGATAAAGAAAACCATATTTAAAAAACCACATTTGATTCAGTGAACTGCCAGAAGCTGATCTCTGTCAAGGAGCACATCTAGACTGCCTGTTTCTCTTTTTCACAATTTCACCATCCGAGTTTATGTCACTAAACTCCATAGGTTAGTTTCACATGGTGTTTATTACTTTTCTTTGTTTTGTAAATCTCTTAATCTGCATTCCTCTCCTCCCATCTCTGATTTTTGCTTTGCTTTGTATTGTTTTGCTTTGCTTTGCTTTGTTTCCCCATCCCTGTTCCTATACACTTCATTTGTGGAAGAACTGAGTATTTGCTGGATAGCATTTTTTCTATTTGGAGCTCACAGATGCGTTGCGACCCTGTGTGCAGTATGCCCAGCCATCTCTTCAGGGTTCCCTTCAGCTCAGCTGAGAGCCGTGTGGGGGGGGGAGTGCCTCCCGCAACTGTCTAGGGGCTGCTTGTGGGCTGAGCACTTTAGGTCAGTGGGCTGCTAGGATTGAAAAACTAAATGCTTTATTTAATCTTGGTAATGTAAGGTTGGTTTAGATAGCCAAATGGTTGTAGACAAAGTATGCAGAAATTGCATAGGTGAAGTTTGATTTTATTGAATCTGTGGATATGCTTCCTAGGTGCTGGTGATTTTTTAGTAGAAGGCCAGTGGACTCTTAGCCAGATATCTTCACTCATGTCAGCACTCAAGACCCTTGATGTGCAGAGCCCCAAATTTCTTAAAACTATAGAAGGGTGACTCATTTGTTTTTCTAGAATACTTCTATAAAGAGAAACCTATCCTAATTTGGTTGGGTTACCTACTTTGATATAAGCAGGGTAAAATCTTGAATTTAAAAAAAAAAAATGTGTTGGAAATGAACTGCAGGGCCCTACACATGCTGTGTAAGCTCTTACCGCTGAGCCACATTTCTGGCCTCCATCTGAAGTACCAGTTCCCTTTAGTAAAAGATGGCACTCCCAGCCAAGGCATGAGGGTACTTACTGCTATGAGTTGGTCATTGTTTCTAATCCTTCTCAATGGTCAGAATGAGGGATTTATACAGATGTTTTCAGTTCATGTTCAGTATTGCATGTTGTCTGTGTCCATTTTTCTATTAGAGATCCACTGGTTGAATCTGGAAATGAAATTAGAAAATCATGTAATTATTTGGTCTATCTCATTGTACACATAAATAGTGCTAATACACTACAGAATACACTACACATAGTACCATTAATATGATTGTGGAAAATACTTTTGCCTATGCATGGTTTCTCTTTCAAAAGCAGTTGCATAATTTCTCTTTCAAAAGCAGTTGTGCCATTTTCCTCCATTCCTGCCAACAGTGTGTTGTTTTCATTTTGTATCTTTACCGTCATTCGTTACCTGTTTTTCAATTATAGCTATCCTAGAAGATATGAAATGATACCTCATTGTGGTATTAATTTGCATTTCCCTGATAGGTAATAATTCCAACATCATGTCATGTGCTTTCTGCCCATTTCTATAAATACTTGAAAGAAATATCTATTCATATTGTTCACGTATTTTTAAGACTGGGGGAATTGTTGCTCATGTATTCTGGATACAAGTCCTTTAGCAGATACTTGACTTGCTAGTATGTTCTTCCATTCTACAGGAATGAAATTTTCAAGCAGAAATAATAGGTTTAGATTAAAAATAGACTTAATTTGGTACACTATCCCATTGCATTGCCTTAAAAACATTAATACACTGAAAATTAGTAGATTATTCTTTACGTATGAGGTTAGTGGCCTAGGGGTACTTTCCTTAACCATTGCTTAATGTTGTGACCTATGTGTTTTATCTCTGGTAGCGTCGCCCCTGCTGACCCCCCAATACGAGATGCCTGGAGGTGCCTCAGGAAGCACATACAGGCCAGTGGCAGCCTGCCACCATGCCTCAGTACCAGCTCCCTGTGGTGTGACTGGAGCATGTCACTGAGTGCTGCCTTTCTGTGTCAGGTTATGAACAGTATCCGAGACTGCTTCGTGACAGGGAAGTGGGAAGAGGACAAGGATGCAGCCAGGATCCTAGCAGAAGACGGTAAGGTTGCCTGTGCTCCTCTGTGTCTGAACCACAGCTGGGGGCTGAGGGTGTGCTTTGGCAGTTGGGGACAGTGCCCTCGTGTCTCCTTTCTTCCCTCTGTTAGCCTGTTAAATAGATACGAACCTTAAAAACTGTGAGAAAATTGCCATAAATTTGATCTTGCATTTGTTAAAAGTAGGTTTTTTTTGTATGAAAAAAAGAACTTAAATAATGTATATTTTTCTTTTGAGGTTAAAGGTAGTATGCACTGTAGAAAATTTAGAATCAAAAGTATATCTTGTACTAGAGTTTTTCTATCCATTAAGAAAAACGTTTGTTAGTCTTAGATGTCTTCCTAGATGTCTTAGATTAGTCTTCCTAATCATTAAAATTGTGTTACCATACTTAATTTTTCCATTAAGTTTTTTCAAAATGATTTGTTATGATTTAAATATCATACTGTAATTCAGGGCAGAGTGCTACTGTTTGAGAGACTTTGTCCGTATTGTAAAGAGCTCTATATTAGATGACCGTCAAGCAACTCTTGGAACATACTTTTTATTTTTATAAAATAGAAGTATGCAGTTACCAAATGGTCTTTCAGAAGGCCATTTTTAGTTATGTGCCTTTGAGCATGTATCTTAATGTTTACTATAATATTATTCAATATTGAGCGCTATCTGGAATTTTTTTGGCCAGTTTGAGAGTTCAGAATTGTTTCTTTCTCATTTCAAACATAATGGGCTACTCATAAGTGAGAATACTCATTGAAATCATTTTGGCTGTGACACTTTCACAACTTGTTTGTATCCTTTGCCCATTTTTCTGCTGAGTATTCATATTTTTATTGGTTTATAAGCTTGAGCTTTTCTAAAGGACATTTATCAGTCATTTATTGTTATTTGTTGTCATTTAATGTTAAAATTGTGTTTAGTATGAATAAATGTGTAAAAGAGTATATAATTAGGTCTAAGGTCCTTCTGTGTAGTCCAGGTAGAAAGCTCGGCCATCTAAGCACCTGCCTGTCAAGCACAAGGACCCAGGTTTGATTCCTGGTGCTGCATACCTTGCTGGCCCCAGAAACCAGGCATGGTGGCACACGCCACCTGTAATCCCAGCGCTGGGGAGGCTGAACAGTAGGATCACTATGAGTCCAAGCTGCATAGAGAGACTGTGTACCAAATAAATAAATACATCTTTAAAAAAATAAAGTCCTCCTGGGGAAAGATCTCTTTTTGTTACTCTTCCCATGGAGATTGCTTCTGTGTCATTTCTCTAGAGGTGGCTTAACAGGCTGTGTTGCTAAAAAGACTCCTCTGGCCCCAAAAAGACAATGCTTAGATGTGCATTTCATTGAGGGAACAAATGTGTCTGTGGGAAGAACTGCTCCTTCCCGTTACTGCCTCCCTGTGCAAGCCCGAGGCCATGGCTACGGAACCCACCCCCATCTCCTCCTGTGTTCTCTGCTTCCAAAGAACACAGATTGAGAATGGGTTTTACACTCTTTTAAAGGACTGAAACTCCCCCCCTCCCCTTATATTTTGTGATACGGTTACTATATGGAGTTCAAATTTTAGTTTCCATTGTAAATTGTTACTGGAACAGTTACATAAGTTTATGAGTAGCAGAGTTGAGCGGTTACAAACGGGCTGTACAGAAAGCCTAAAACATTTACTTCCTGGCTGTTCGCCAGAGTTTGGCAGTGAAATCTAGAGTAATACCCCAATTGCTCACTCACTTTATTTTATTTATTTATTTGTTTGTTTGTTTTTATTTTTTGGCAGAACCAGGGATTGAACTCAGACCCTTGCATTTGCCAAGCAAGCGCTTATTCTACTGAGCTTATCTCCCTGGGCTGCTCACTCACTTTAATAGTGACAATGACTTGACTTTTGGAAGTCACTTGGCCTGTTGCCATGGAACATGTTCCTTACAATGTTAATGAGCTCTCTTTCATTTCTCCCAGTCTTACAAGCTGCGTGTTAGGAGTAAAGATTTGATTAGATTCCTAGAAGATGTGCACAATGTGCACATATGTGTATCTAGTTGGTGCTTTTGAGGTAATTCTAGTTTCAGTTTTAGTTTTTCCATGATCATTGGTTGAGTGATGGTGGGTTGTTCATATTTTAATATTTTCAGGAATCATGGCATTTATTTCAGTAAATAATGAAGTTTCACTGGAATTTGGAATTGTTACAGAATAAAAACTTTTATCTGTTACATATACTTTGTCTTTTCCAGGTTTTGTTTTCTAAGGTAGATTTGCAAATTATTTCCCAATAATTTGTAGATTTCTTTTCAATGCTGCAATTTTCTTCGTGACTAGAAAATTAATCAAGTTTTTACTTATACTCCTTAGTTGTATAATTAGGGGAAAAAATGTTTCTGTTAAAACCTACTTTTTAAAAATTGAAATAGAGCAATGCTCAGCTGAGTCAGTTCTGATAGTCATGTACAGCTGCCTTTGTGTATGTAGAGGACCATGTGCTGTATGCCTTAGTTGTTTGTGTAGGGATGTGTGGTATTGTGTGGTGCTGCTTACTTTCATCATATGTATAGGTCTATGTACAAACTGCACAGAGCAGCCTGTTACAGCAGGACTCTTCTCGTCCTGTTCTCTCAGGATCCTGTTCCCTTCGCTGCTGTCCTTCTGTCCCTAGTCTCTATCCTGTAGGAAGCCTGATCTGTTCCAAGTCTATACCTTCATAGGATGTTAGATAAATGCAGTTACTTGACATTAACCTCTAGAATCTGGAGTTTTTCATTATTCCCTAGCTTGCCTTTCTTTCTTGCTGGAGTGGTGTCTTATGGAAAGCACATCCCAATGTGTTTAGCCCTCCTGCTGAAAAGAGATCTGAGCTATTGCAGTTTGGGGTACTCACACTGGAGCATCTGTGAACATAGTTTCATATAGCCAGTGCTGGGATGGGGAGAACCCAGGCTTTGCAATATGTGGCCAGCTGTCGGCTTTTCAACCACATCTCTAGTCTGTGGGGTAGAACTTTGAATACAAAGTTCCTACATTCTGGGATGCATGCGCATGAT
The DNA here is from genome assembly GCA_004027165.1 of Ctenomys sociabilis. Classification (NCBI taxonomy): domain Eukaryota; kingdom Metazoa; phylum Chordata; class Mammalia; order Rodentia; family Ctenomyidae; genus Ctenomys; species Ctenomys sociabilis. The sequence goes on along the minus strand of PVKA01010931.1, from coordinate 41,560 downwards.
TGCAGTTGCTGGGTGATCTGGTAATTGCATGTTTAGTCTTACAGGAAACTGCTGGAGGAGGGGGGATTTGTATTTCCATAGCAGTGTGTGAACTGCTGCATCTTTGCCAGCATGTGATGCTCTTGCTCTGTTTCAGCCATCATTACATCTAATGGTTCTTCATTGTGTTTTTATATTTCCCTGATGCCCTATATTGTATAGAGCACCTTTAGTGTTTTTTAGCCTGCTTATTTGCCATCTTCTTGTAAAATGTCTGAATGTTTTTGAATCTTCCTCATTATGTTGTTGGATTTTGTTATTATTTGGAGTGCTTTATTGCAGATGTATGTAGATGTAAAATGTCTGTGAGTATCTTTTGCTCACATAATAGTTCTGGGACATTTGTATTTTGGTTTTGGTAGATTGCTTGGGATTTTCTACATGGACAGTTGTGTAATTTGCAAGTAGAACAGTGCAGTCTCTTCCTTTTCCAGCCATTTGCCTAGTATTTTTTACTTTTTTCTTGCTGCAATGGCTAGGGTGTTAGTGTTGTGTTGAATGAGAGGCTAAGAGAGAACACCCTGCCTTTCTCCCCAGTTTTTTCTCTGGAAGTCTGGTGTTGGTTTGGTTATTTTTCTATACATTGTGTGCTCTCTTTCCTTCTGTTCCTTGAGTATTGAGGATTTTTTTTTTTTTAAGTCATGAATGGTGTTGAATTTTGTCTAATGCCATGGAGGACCCACTGATAATATCTTCACTCTTTACTGTCATGGATTGTGGGTGTTTTTTGTTTTGTTTTGTTTTGTTTTTTGTATAGGGTCTCACAACACTCAGAGTAATATGTCTCAGCCTCCTTAGTTCTAGAATAATAGGCATGTACCACCACACCCGGTTCTGGGCTGGCATGGCGTGAAGTAGTGGGGATCAAACTCAGGACCTTGCGCTTGACAGACAGGCGCATATGTCACTGAGCTATCTCCCCAGTCCTGTCTTAATTCTTTTGACTGAACCAGCCTCATATATCTGGATTGAATCCCACTTGATCGTGGTGTATATATCTTTTTAAATGTTGTTAGATTCTATTGGTAGTGTTTTATTGAAGATTTTGTGTCTAAGTTTATGTCAGATAGATATCGGTCTGTAATTTTACTTTTAGTATTGTCTTCATTTGCTTTACTTTTATGTATTTAGTACAGGGTCTCACTAGTACAGATCAGACTTGTAGTGATTCTCCTGTTTTCAGCCTCCCAAGCGCTGGGATTACAGGTGCATATTACCATGCCCAGTCTCAGTTGCTGTGTCACCATGCCCTGAGGATGGGGGCTGGCACGGTATGCTGGGGATCAAACCCTGGTCCCTCCATCTGCCTAAGTAGGTGCTTTAGCCTGCTGAGCTATCTAGCCGGCCCTTTTATCTTCTTTAATGATAAGAAATATTAGCCTCATGGAGTGAGTTGCAAAGTGTTTTTTAGAATTTGATGGATGGCTGATTTAAATATTTGGTATAATTCTCCAATAATGGAGAATACTATCTGGGCCTGGAGATTATTTGTTTGGAAGCTTCCAGGTACAAGTTACATTTCTTTCATGGCTAGAGGATGACTGAGGTTATTAGTTTCACTTTGAATAACTTTTGGAAGCTTATGATTTGCAAGGAGTTTCACAGCCTGTTAATGAGGTGAGATTCTAAAGTACCTTTTCAGACCTGCCAGAGTATTCTGAGGGTGATGTTTATAAAAGTGTTTATTTGCTTAATTTTTTTTCACTAAGTAAAAAAAAATCTGATTATCAATATACTCTAACTGCCCACATTAGAGTAATTCACTCGTTTCCCATGCACATATATCGTGCATTGACCATATGTATCCAGCCCTCTTTTACATTCAAATCTTTCTTTTTAGTTTCCACATATGAGAGAACATACAGACCTTGTAGCCTAGGCTGGTCTTAATCTGGTAAGGATCTTCCTGCCTCAGACTCCTGAGTGCTGGCATACACCACCAGGTCCTGCAGTAGGATTTTTTTTTTTTTTTAAATAAAAAAACTAATGTTTTAGCCAGGCATGGTGTTGCATGCCTGTAATCCCAGCACTCAGGAGGCTGAGGCAGGAGGATTGTTGTGAGTTTGAGACAAGCCTGAGCTACAAAGTGAGCTCTTAAGGCCAGCCTGAACTGCATAGTGAGACTCTGTCTCAAAAAGACAAAAAAAAAAAAAAAAAAAAGCTAATGTTTTGATTTTTCTTTTTTCCCATTTTTAATTTTGTTGACTTCTGTCCTGCTAAGTTTAGATTTATGTTGTTCTTTTTCCATTTTCACATATTGTTGGTTTGAGACCTTTTACTTTTGCTAAACATTATATTTGGTAAAGTGTTTAGTGTGATAAATGTTCCTCTTGGTGCTATTTAGTTGTACCTCACAAAGTTTCATGGCTTTTCATTTTCCATTCTGTACATTTTTATGTTTCCATTGAGGCTTCTCTTTTGGCCTGTGACTATCAGCAGTATGTTGAGATTTTCCTATTTCCTTTCTGTTATGAATTTCTACCTTGATTATTTTCCTGTTGGCTTTCTATTATGAATTTCTAGACTGATTATGTGATATTCCGAGGGCACATACTCCTGCAATTTCTTTTAATTTTGTTGAGATTGACTTCACTGCTTGGAACCCAATATCTCTGTTGTTTTTTCTTATAGTCCTTAAAATATTTGTACCACACCCTCTGGCCTCCCGGCTTCAACAGGGAAGATCCTGTTCCCTGAGTTGGATGCCCCTGCAGGTATCTCTCTGTTTAGTTTAGCATGAAAGTTTCTCCTCAGATTTGAAAAGCATTGGACTTCTCTTTTGCCTGCTCTTGAGCCTAGATCTCCTTGTGGGACTCTGGTGGTGTAAGTGTGGTGGCCACTTCTCGTGGTCCAGACCGTGGTCTCTGTTGCCTGAGTGTTGGATTCTGCTGATCAAACCTGCACTTCCTTCGTCCGCTCTACCTTTACTAATGGACCAGCCCATCCAGTGGTGTTACATTTGTTGTTGTAGACTTCAGTTCTTTCATTTTCATTTGATTCAGCTTCTTTTCTGTTTTTTGAGTATAATGTATTTTAATAGCAAGCTTACAGGAAGAGCACAGCAAGAGAGACAATATTAAAAACATGCACTAACATGTAAGACAACTCAGAAGAGTATAGTGACTGGATAGAATCCACTGAATGATGAAAATGCTAGAAATACCATTCATTTACCGTCAATAAGAATTTCTTATTTTTAAAAGATCCAAAGGCTGGCATTGTCCAGAAAAGTTTAACAGGTTTTTATTTATAATTGTTATAAAGTTGAATTGCTGAAACTTGTTCACTGAAATATTTCAACTTGCATTAATGTTTTACATTCCCACATGAATATTAAAAATTTATACACAAAAATGGAAAAATTGCCAATATATGATTTCTGTTCCAATTTATCACTTGTAATCATGTACTTAGGTAACTTCTGTTTCCATGGGAAAAAATCTGACATTCAGAACTACCAATAACAGAAGAGAAAAAATATTTTAAGAATGAACTGTTTGCCACAATAGTGATTAAGTACATTCTCCATGTAGGTGACATGCTAGTTGGGTATCTTTTGGCATAACTGTTACACATTTGGCATGGATGGCACACAGGTTGCAGACAGGCCAACCAGATAGGCCTCATTTGCCTCCTATAAAGCACTGATGGCTGTGGTCTAGAAGTACAAATCTGTATCGAAGTTCTAAGCAGTTTCTCAAACCAAACACTGGAAAGTTGAATTTGCGAATGGGAAGTTCAGTGGACATTTTACAGAGTGCCACAGTCCTAAGCCTGTAATGATGAGGTTTTTACACTTCTAGTAAAGTGGACACTCTTATGAGTGGCTTTTGTAGCCAGTTTTTTACTGGGTGCTCTATCACCAGTGCATTTACAGGCAGTCATCTTGGTATGAGCCAGAGTACAGGGACCTTCTTACCCATTTCTTTGGCTGGAGCTTGGCAAGTGAGAGGCCACTTTGGCATTAGAGAGCAGCAGCAGCTCCATGACAGCTGTGAACATGGTTGTTGATTCAGTTTCTTTGCTGAAGTTTTCAGTTTTGTATTTATTGCCATAGAATCAATTTATAGTGTGAGTTTCATCTGACATTTCAGAGTTGGTATCTTCAGTCCTCTTTTCACATTTAAATGTAGTATGTTAAGTTTATATGTGAGGATGAAATACAGTTGGTGATTCTTTGTTGTCTTCTTGTACCTTTTGTCTGTTGTGAGAGGAGACTGATTCCTATGTGATTTTTCTTTTTCTGTGTGTGTGTGTGTTTCTTTTACTGTTAACAGGCATCGGCCCTGTTCAAGTGAAACACATAGGAGCTAGTACTTTGTAGGTATAGTTCCCATGATAATTTGATTTTAGAACCTTTGTGGAGCTGATTTAGTCTGATTAATTCAACAGGTGCTGCCGTGTCCCTTGGGGAATGGATACCTTGGACTGTAGGCTATAGGCTATTTTATTTGCTGGCTTGGGGCATGTTCTTGTTGACCTTGTTTATTTGAGGATTACTTTACAGTAAGGAGCAGAGGCTTAGGCCTGGTAGATTCTCTCTTGCCAATAACCTTGGCCCTGGGTGTCTTGGTGGAGGAAAGGAGGTTGGCTCAGACTCTTTAGGGAGATATGGGCCCTACCTACCCCTCATCTTTGTGCCGCCCAGTGTTCCAGGTGTTGCCAGCAAAATTGTCTTTGAGTAAAGAACCTGCCTGGCTACCTAATGCCTGGTGAGTATGGGAAAACATTGGGTCTGGATCCCTTTCCTGATGTCTACCAGGTTACCCCTCAAGTCCTGGGGTCACTCACCAGCTTGTCTTTTTTTTTTTCTCTACCTCCGGAAGTCTCCCAGAGTTCTTTGATTGTCTCTCATCTCCTGAAGTACTTTTGGAGCTTGCAGCTATAGGAGGAGTGGACTAGAAGTCCTTGATAGGGGTTTTATTGTGGCTGTGTTGTTGAGAATTGTGTCATCTTTCATTCAGGAGGCAGCACTGGTGCATACAGTATAGCATAGGTTGGGGGTAGCTGGAATGTGGCTGATATGGTTACACCTTTGTCCTGTGGTGATATATTACAGCCTGTTTTTAAAGTAAAGTTCCAGCACTGGTTTTGTTAAGCTTATACAAGAGTGTTTTTTTCCCTTTTTTGTTTTTATTACAAATAGGAGTTTCCCATGTGTAATTTTATTTTTCTTGGCTCTTGGGTGAGAATGTTTTAATACCTTTCTAAATGTTTCCCTCCCAAAGGAGTTTTTAAGATGGGACTTGTCCCAGAGCTAGTGCTCCCAGCATGGGCAAACAGGTGAATGAGTGAACTCTTCTGTGGTGTCAGCATTGTTGGAAGTGTCCTTGTATTCTTCTGCATTTTCTGTATAGGCTTGGGTTTCCCCTAGGTGTCTCAAGTAATGTGTTATGTTGGTTACTCCTGTTGCATTGTGGCTTTCCTGGTCACTCTTTGGGTGTTGGTGTTGGGCCTCCCTAAGGGTTGTGCCTACTGCTTCTGTTGTGTGTTCCAGTGTCTGCACCTGCTCTGGAAGAACAGCCCACAGGGGCTGGGGAGATGGCTCAGCGGTCTAAGTGCCTGCCTGGAAAGTGCAAGGACCTGAATTCTATCACCAACACCTCATGCCACACCTGCCCCCAGAATCCCAGGCATGCTGTGCTGGCAGCAAAATGAGACACTGTATTGAATAAATAATATTTAAAAAAAACAACAAAAAAAACCAGCCCACAGCTAAGTGAGATTTCAGATTAATGTGGAAATGGGGATTGGATCCATTTCCTTTGCATGACAGATAATGGAATAGTGACAATGCAACCATTGGAACCAGTAGATCAGAGCTTGGAGTATGAAGGCATAGCGTTCTGTATGTTGTGTGGAAGCTCCACTTATTGATGGCCTGTGGATGTTCTTTTCCAGATGAGCTCTATGGTGACTTTGAAGACCTAGAAACAGGGGATGTACACAAGGGAAAGCCAGAGCCAGATGCTCAGGTGAGTCTGTCGTAGCTTCATCCCCTTGCACCATGGTTGTCCTGGTTAAAAAAAAAAAAAAAACACTTCTGATGGCTACCAGGTTTCCTGCAGACCCTTGGATAGGTTTCTTCCTAGAAGTATGAGTTGCCAGATAGGTAGAAGTCAACCATTGACTCGGTCTTTTACATGACAACACCAGCCCCTTCTTGTCATGGTTGTTTACCAGATTCCTTACAATTTTTTATTTGTGGAGGTTTTTAGCTCAGCTCTTTTTTCTTCCTGGGAGTGTCTGGGTGGGCACATTTCTGTCACTCTCCTGTTTGTCATTCCAGGCCTGAGGGGTCAGCAGTGGTTGTATTGGTGTCTCCAGCAGCAGCATGCAGCGTCTTAGAGCTAAAGGCTACAATTTGTTTTATTCATGATGGTCATAACTGAAGTTTCTTAGTTCAAAAAGAGGTTTATCTGCTTTTATATTTTAATAAACTTTTGAAATGTTTTTCCTTTTGGAAATTTAAGACTGAAGATGTAGAAGGAGAAGTCAAGGAAGAAAGTGGCCCCAGCACAGAGGAAGACGCCAAGAAAAAGCATTTGGAGAAGAAGAGAAAATTGAAGGAGCTGTTTGATGCAGAATATGATGAAGGAGAAAGCACTTATTTTGATGACCTTAAAGGAGAAATGCAGAAGCAATCACAGGTGAGAGAACTCCTCCCAGCTGCCCCAGCCTGCTCTGTGCCTTTCCTGTGGCCCTTGGTCAAACTGCATATGGGCATGGTTGCTCATGGTCTCAATCAGAAACTCCAGAACAACACCAGAGCCTACAGTGCTAAGCTTGCAGAACTGAGCGAGTAAAACGAATTGCTGAGGGCCTCATACAGCCTGGGCTCACATTTTGATCACGGATCACGGCCTAGACTTGAGCAAGTAGGGCATTTGTGGTCCATGTGACTTGTGTACAGCTCAGCCCACAGAGATTCAGAGTAGGGGTGGAGTGATTCCTTCCTGTGGCTGAGCTAGCTGTCTGAGGTGATGGCCCTACTCTGGAGGAGACAGGGAAGCAAGCGCACAGGCGATGGTCACCACCGAGGATGTGTGGTTGGTGCAATGTAGTTCAGATGGGGCTTGGCTTAGGCCTTAATCTTTCACTGAGTCATAACTTAGCATTCCCAGTCTGTGTTGACTTTAACAGAAATAACTAAGCAATATAAAGCTAGTCCTGAAGTCTGTGCTATTTTTTTTTTAATCTTTTATTTATTTATTTGGTACAGAATCTCATTATGCAGCTCAACTTATAGTGATCCTCCTGTCTCAGTCTCCTCCATGCTGAGATTACAGAGTTGCACCACCACACCCAGTTTCAGTGGACAACACAGCACAAGTACAGGGAATTGAATCCCTGGTTCTTGTGTTTGCCAGGCAGGAGCTTAGAGCTCCAAGCTATCTCCCCAGCTTGGTCTGTGCTATTTATGAGGTCACCTGGAATTTTGTAGGCCATCCTAATGAACTTTTAATTTTTCCTTCTGGGTCAAATGGGACCTTATGGGGTTAGAGACTCAGGTTAAGATGACACAGACAGAGTTGATACATCCAGGTCTGCTGTACTTTGTTAGAAAGGCGGGTCAGTAGGGCATCCTTGTGGACTGCATGTGGCATGTGAGGGTGTCTTTGTTACTTCCTCTGTGCTAAGACACAATACCTTAAACCCAGAGCTCTTAAAAAGGAAGTTTGTTCTGGCGTACTGTTTGCAGGTTTCAGCTGATAGTCAGCTGATTCCAAGGCAGAACTTCATACCAGAGGGGAAGAGCTCATGGTAGGGTAATTAGAATTCAGAGCAAGATCAAGGGAGGAGGAAGAGGAGGAGGAGATAGACTGTTCCAGGCCATACCCCCAGTGCCTCCTCCTCCACCAGGTGTCACTTCCCAACACCACATTTAGCTTAGTTCCCCACCTGCACGATCCAGTCGCCACCTCAAAGCCCCTTTGAGCATTGGAGGCTGTGAGTAGATATGAAGATAGGACCACAACGGTGAAGGGAGGCGACATCTGAAGTCACTGGTTGGGGGTGTGATGTGGAGTAGGGGAAATAGGAAATCAAATGAGGGAAGAAGGTGTGGCTCCAAGAAGCTGATTGCTGATAGCAGTTCCCTCCTTTCAGAGTTGTCTATAATTCTTGTGTCCTGAGCAATAAAGAATGCAGCAGAGACTTTCCTAACATCCACAGGTGTGGCTACCTGGTTTTTTTCTTTTATGTTTGTTTTTTTGTCTTTTTGAAACAGGGTTTCACTGTGCAGTTCAGGCTGGCCTTAAAGTAGTGATCCTCCTGGGTGCTGTAATTATAGGCATGTACCACCACTGCTGGTTTTGCTGAGGATAAAACCTAAAGAACTCTGTTCATGGTTGCTTTAATAAGTTGCTTATTTTTAATTTTAATCTTGGATTGATTAAAGATAACAGCCTGATGGTATTTTATTGTCCCCTTGCCCCCATATAGCTTAACCAAGCAGAATTTGAAGATCAGGATGATGAAACTAGAGTTCAGTATGAAGGTTTTCGACCTGGGATGTATGTCCGAATTGAGATTGAAAACATCCCCTGCGAATTTGTGATGAACTTTGATCCCCACTACCCAGTTATTCTGGGTGGCTTGGGCAACAGTGAGGGCAACGTGGGGTATGTGCAGGTGGGTGCCCTGGGTGTAAAGGTAGCGTGGGGAGTGGGCAGGTGAGGGCTATGGGTATGAGGGCAGCATGGGACATATGTAGTGGGTGCTGTGGTCCTGCAAGCAGTGTGGCGCATGCACAGCGGGCGCCCACCATGTGTGACTGCTGGTTGAGTGTGCACCCTGCTATGTTGAACTCTCTTCAGATGCGTTTGAAGAAACATCGCTGGTATAAGAAAATCCTGAAGTCCCGAGATCCAATCATTTTTTCTGTTGGGTGGAGGAGGTTTCAGACCATCCCACTCTACTACATTGAAGACCACAATGGACGACAGAGGCTTCTAAAATACACCCCACAGCACATGCACTGTGGAGCAACCTTTTGGGGTAAAATGGAGTTAATAACTTGGTTGTAAGATTTCACTAGTACCCATTATTAGATCTTGTAATTAAGTTTTGTACTTTTCTTTCATGAACTACCAGTTATAATATTTGTCTCCTGGGCTAAAGTATTGGAGCAAATGTGTGGCTCACTCTAGCTTGTCTCCTATTTTCTTTAAGGTCCTATCACTCCACAAGGAACTGGGTTCTTGGCAATACAGTCTGTCAGTGGTATAATGGTAAATATCTTGGATATTTTATTTCATGGATGTATTTGAGAAGTTAATCTTGAATCTGAGTCATATAAGTGAATCAAAGTTGGAAATCAGGTTTTTTTAGCATGTAATATGTAGTAAATTTCTCTTTGTTTTTGATTTTCCTGTGTCCTTTAAAAGGGCTTGGGGGTAGAAAAGAGCAGTGTAGAAGAATTGTAATGACACAGGTTCTCATACTGTGAAGGAGTGTTAGAGCAGTGCTCCCCATGGGCCGGCACTATGCCTGTTCTAGGGACACAGGGCAGCCAGCTCACGAGGGGCAGCTCTCCTGGGGAGGCTGAGCAAGCTTGTGTTCTCTGTGTGAGACTGGTCAGAGCAGGTTTCACAGAACTATGAGGAGGTGGGAAAATGCACTCTAGAGGTCCAGAATTTAGCTTTTTATAAAAATTACAGCTAAATTTAGCTTTTTGTCTTTATTCCAAATTGACTGTTGTTGTGAAGTCATTCTCAGGAAGGCCCTGGGGTCAGCATTGAGGCTTTTGATGCTTTGCTGAAATACTGTTGGACATGTTTACATGCTGTCTTGTTCTTTCATAGTTGATTATAAGTAAAGCAAACTTTAGTAACAGTGCATCATAGAGTTGAAGCTCTTGCTGGATTTTTTTTTTTTTTTTTTTTTTTTTTTTGCGGTACCGGGGATTGAACTCAGGACGCTTCCCTTGCCAGGCTTATTCTACTGAGCTATCTTCCAGGTCCCTTGTGTTTGTTTTTGAAACAAGGTCTCACTATCTAGGTGAGGCTGTCCTTGAGCTCACTATCCTGCTGATACTGTATACTCAAATTTTGGGGGTTTCTTTCAGCCTGATTTCCGGATAGCTGCCACAGGAGTTGTCCTTGATCTGGATAAATCCATAAAAATTGTCAAGAAATTAAAGCTAACTGGTTTTCCATATAAAATCTTCAAGAATACTTCATTTATTAAGGTCTGTATGCCTATCTATTGACAGTTTTACAAATGTTCATATTGTTAAGGGAAGACTGCAGCATAATTTCAAATCTCTTATCCCAGAAGTGCTTCAAAGTTTAGATTTCTTCAGATTTTGGAGTACTTGCAAATATATAATGAGATGACTTGCATGTGGTTCGCATATACCTTACCCATGTGACCTGTGGGTCACTGTATATAGTGTCCTTATGATCTTGTTAAAAATAGACCTAAGGTTTTTAGAAAGCATTTGAATGTTTCCCTCTGGTGTTTTTTAGTTGACTTCTTTGTGTTTATGTCTGTGCAAAATATGCTGTAAGTCCAAAAGTGAAGTCAAGAAGATACTTAGTGCCCAGGGCTCTTGTTACTTCCATGTGACCCTGTCTGAGAACTAATACAGAAACTTGTGCTTGGTCCTCTGGGCTTATGCCCAGCTTTTTAGATTTGTGTTAAGAAAGGAAGAAAATCATACATTTATGTAAGTTAAGCAGCAGATACAAAGTGGAGATAAGAGAGAGAAGAGGGAAAGGAGATGAAAAAAGGAATTAAGATATATACATGCACTAACTTCACAAAGAGTGTAGACATGTACTAAACACATGTACTAATAAACTAAAAGAAAAAGACAAAGTAGGTTGCAAGAATCTTGACAAGATTTAGGTGAATAGACACAGTATTTTACAGTACTTGGAGAGGATAGTTTAAGCAGCATTTGTTGAAAGTTTTGTTAGTGGAGATGTTCATTTAAGAGTTAAGATCCTGAGAGCTAGGGGTGTGCTTCACTGGTAGAACGCTGGAGGGTGCTGGGTGCTTTTCCCAGCCATGGGGGGGATGGGGGTGGAGAAGATTCTAATTGTTCTTATGATGTCAGGTAATGATACCACCAGGATCTATTTAGCTCTTTAGACTTTAAATGGATGAACCTAAATGATGCGGTATGAGCTGCAAGCCAGCCTACATGGTACCAGCAACAGGTGCCCAGTAAACATGGCCAGTAAATACATCTCTGCTCTTTCTTTGCCAAGGTACCAGTGAGGAGTGTGTTAATGAGCCTACAGGAGTCTGGACTAATGCTCTTTTGGAAAAGTAAAATAGAGATATGTACTTGTTGACATAGTTATATCACTTTTATAGAGAAAAATGGTTTATTTTGTCCCCCTTCAGTGAGGTGTGTTTTAACTAATGATGAACTAAGAGGTGAAGTATATGACCTTAAAAAAAAGTATATGATTTTGTGTGTATACATTTCTCTGTTCACTTTCTGGTAGGGAATGTTTAATTCTGCCTTGGAAGTGGCCAAATTTGAAGGTGCTGTGATTCGAACTGTTAGTGGAATTAGGGGACAGATCAAGAAAGCACTGCGGGCTCCAGAGGGGGCTTTCCGGGCCAGCTTCGAGGACAAGCTGCTGATGAGTGGTGAGCTTGCAATGGGTGTTCACGACACTGTGCTGCCTTTCATTGCTGATTTCTAGCCAGTATTGGAGGTTAGGTCTTAGAATCAGTGCCATCTTTGCCCAGTTAGAGCACCTTGTGCTACTGCAGCTTCCTGCTCCACACCCTGTGGAAACTGAGTGATGCCCAAGAATAGAAAATTTAGTAAGCTAGAAAAGTAGAGAGAGAGAGAGAGAGAGAGAGAGAGAGAGAGAGAGAGAGAGAGAGAGAGAGTGTATGTGTGTGTGTATGACAGAGACAGGTAGATATGAGCCTGTTTTTAAAATGTTAAATTTTTTCTTTCCAGATATTGTCTTCATGCGAACGTGGTACCCTGTGTCTATCCCAGCCTTTTATAACCCAGTTACATCTCTGCTGAAACCATTGGGTGAGAAAGATACCTGGTCAGGAATGAGGACCACAGGTCAGCTAAGGCTTGCCCATGGGATCAAGCTGAAGACCAGCAAGGATTCTCTGTATAAGGTACAGGGCATGTGTGTGTGTGTATGTGTGCCTATGTGTCAGGAAAGATGGCACTCACTTCAGTGCTTTTATGTGCAATGTCCTGTGTGCTTTGAATTTTCAAGTATAGTGTTAGATTTGAATAAATTGTGGAAAGGAAAATGATAGTGATTTTCTGAGGATTAGAAAAGGGTTTAAACTATACATTTGAGGTTTACAACATGATGTTTGGGGATATAATAGATACGTAGATAGGTAGGTAAATACACACACATAGATAAGTGTAGTGAAGCAGGTGAGCATATCTACCATCTCACATAACTTTGTATTGTGTGACAGAAGAATGAGTTATAAATAAAGTTACTTATTTAACAAACCTTCCAAATGCATAATATTTTTGTCTGTAGTTCTCATGTGGTATATTACTAGATTTGTGTGCATGTTTATCCTATATGCCTGCCACTATGTATCCTTGAACCTGCATCTCCTTATTTCTTGTTAACCATTAACCATGTCTTTGGACAAATTTTTTGTTCAGGTCCTCAGCTCACGTTTTCTTTTGAGGAGGGTTCGGGAGGGGCGTTACTGGGAATTGAACTCAGGACTTTGCACTCGCCAGACAATTACTATCCGCTTATGTTGTAATCTGGCTGTTTTTCTGCTGTTGCCTTGTGAGAAGAGTTCTGTGAAGTGTGATTATTTACCCTTACACATACAGGGTTTACAAGTATTCATTTATTTTTTTAAATGTTTTTAGTGTAGGATCTACAGGGTCTCACCACAAAGATCAGACTTGTAGTGATCCTTTCTGTTTTTCAGCCTCCTGAGCACTGGGATTACAGGCATGTGCCACAACACCTAGTCTCAATATCTGTCTCAGCACACCCCCTGGGGGCCAAGCCAGCCCAGCAGGCCAGGGATCGAAACCCTGGCCCCAGTGTCTGCCTAACCAGGCACTTTAATCAGCTGAACTATCTGGCTGGCCCTTTTCCCTTTCATTTTGTGGTTTCTTTTGTTGTGCAGTAACTTTTTAGTATAATACAGTCCCATTATTTAGTTTTCTTTCATATCCTATCTTTTGATATCCCCAAAAATCATTGCCATTAGGTGTGCTAGTTCATGCCTATAATCTCAGCACTAGAAGGAGAGGCAGGAGGATTGCCATGAGTTTGAGGCCAGTCTGGGCTACATAGTGAGATCAAGGCCAGCCTCAACTACATAATGAGACTCTGCCTCAGAATGCCCATAATTCTCAGAAAAGAATATTTTCAGGGTAGCAGTCTGCCGTTTTGATAATAATGGTCTCCCATATAAGATAGTTTATTATAAAATTTTAGATCATCTTTCATGAGTTTTTATACTTGAGATGTGCTCATTAATAGCAACCTGTGCAGCTTTTTTAAAGTGATTTCTCTGAATGTTTAAATTCTAAAGCAATTTGGGTTCCTGAAAGGATATTGACTAGTACTGATATATTTACTTATTTACATATGGTGAGACTGGATCTAGCTGTGCTGCCCAGGTGGATCTCAAAGTGCTGCGCTCAAGTGATCTTGCCCCAGCCTCTTGAATAGCTGGGATATGAAAGTGCCATGTTCCCACTGTCTTTAACAGGAAAGATGTAGCCATCTTCTCTAGGTAGTTGATATTGACTTTTGGTTTGCCTTGGACAAAACCTTTCAACTTCCTGCTAATATTTCTTTTTCTTTTTTTTAAATGTATTTGGTTGCTGCAGGGTCAAACTCATAGTGATGCTTCTGCTTTCAGCCTTCCCAGCGCTGGCCACTATGCCCAGACTCTGGCCGGCTCAGCCCATCATGGGGTTGAGGCTGGAGTGGCATGTGTGCCGGGGATTGGACCATAATTCCTGCACTTGCTCAAGCTTGCATAAGCTTAGTCTGCTAAGCTATCTAGCCAGCCCTTCTGCTAATATTTCTGAGGCAATTTAAAATTTTGTTTATCTTAATTTAAGCATAGAACTTGCATTACCTTGAAAATTCTATAGAGTTTGCCTTCCTGTGCTACTTAAATTTAATCTGTCTTTCCCAGTCTTCTAGCAGAGACACAAAAATTTAAACTTCTTAGTTAGAAGCAGGAGTAGGGACACTTTGGCTATTAGGAAAAACTGTTCATCTAGAGCAGCTTAAAATGAGAGGCTAGCTAGGTCATTCATGTTAGGCTTGAGAAACACCAGCTCATTGCCTCAGAGGTGGAACCTGAGTGTTTCATGAGAAGCAGCTTTGGATCACCTGACAGTTTCTTCCACAGAAGTGGTCATAGGTACTCTCTTGAGCTATAACTTGTGCTGTGTGTGGGATGTGGATGTCCTTGGAGGCAGCTGTCCCGCATGGGTGACAAATGCTGGCTTCTGACTGGCCCCTGGCACAAGTGTTACTGATCTGTGGGAAGTCAATCCATGGAGAAGAGTTGATGCAGAAGTTTTTTATAGACATGGGTTAGAGTTTACATATGTCGTGGTTTTTGTGTTTTATTTTCCTTTCAGCCAATCCTAAGGCAAAAGAAACATTTTAATTCACTACACATTCCCAAAGCCTTGCAGAAGGCTCTGCCATTTAAGAACAAGCCCAAACTCCAAGCAAAGGCCGGCCAGGTGCCCAGGGACAGGTGGAGGCCAGCTGTCATCCGCGAGCCTCATGAGAGGAAGGTACTGTGAGCAACCACTTATTGCCTTGTATTTGAACACGAAAGTTGTTTTCTCAGTAGCACAGTCCAGCATTTCCACTATGCCCAACCTTCATCAGGATCACAAGGGTCCTGGATCCTTGGCTCAACCATACTTTGCATATAGGTTTGAGTCTGGAGGTGGGGAGGTGGTGGGGGGTCCCTTGTCTTAGCTGGTCAATGCAGCATCCAGAGTGGTGAACATAGGTGGTTTTTTGGAAGGGGTAAGATGTACTCACACACCTCTCTGCAAGTTGTGCTTTCCTAGTTCAGTATGCCTCTCCACTTGGTTAACTTCTACTTGGGTTGTAGACTAAACCTAGTTTCAATCCTGTCAGCCAGCTGTTCAGGCCCTGGAAGTGAGTGATGCTCACTGGGCTTTGTTCTTGCAGATCCTGGCACTTCTGGATGCGCTGAGCACAGTCAACAGCCAGAAGTTGAGGAAGGCCAAGGAGCAGCGGCATCTGCACAGTAAGGAGCATGCCAGAGTGAAACAGAAGGAGGAAGAGGAGAAGCTGAGGCGACAAAAGGACCTCAGGAAGAAGCTTTTCCGAATCCAGGGCCAGAGGGAGAAAAAGAATCAGAAGTCCAGTCTGAAGGGGGCTGGGAGCAGTTGAAGGGCCTGTCGAGGGGCTGGCTTTGGCTCCACAGAGATGGACAGTTCAGAGCTTCACAGTGCTTGTTAATAAGGCAGGGCTCTGGAGCCCAGAAGAGACTTCTGCTGGATGCATAACCCCATCTGTGCCTTCAGGAGGAGAGACAGGAAGACTGCTGGCCAGACTGTTGCTCATTCTTTGCATCCAGTGATGGGATTTGAAGCATTGTAACTTATGATTCTTTTACTTTCTTCTGCCTATCTCAGGTGAAACATTTTGTGCTGTAAAAACACCATTAAAATATTTTTCAGTTAATTTTGGCTTTGGTTTTCATTAAGGAGGAAAGCCTGACAGTTGTTTGGGAATAATTGTTTGATGTACTGTCTTCATGATGAGTCTTTCCACAGGGGAAAAAATAAATTGAACTCTCTGCTTTAGTGCAAAATCTTAGAGAAGTCTCTGTGTGTGTTTTTATTCAGTTTATGTCTGTTGGAGTCTTGATCACTGACCCTGATGAAAATAGTGTGTCATATTTATTTTGTATATTAGTGTCATAGCTGGTGATAGTAAATACTTCTAAAGCTTTAGACAGAAGATCACTATGTCATATGCCTATAATAGACCATGGAAATGGATATACTAATGAAGTGCCAGTATTACATCTGCCTAGCTGTATTGCTTCTCTTAATTGAACTTATTGATGGACTCATGTATACATACTTTTAGATCTGGTGTGTATCTGTTGGTATAACATGCATGACCTGTATATGCTGTGTCCACCCTGTGGTCATACGTTGGTGTGATCATCAGTGGCCTGATTCATTGTGATGTGGTGAGAGTCATGTACAGCACACTTTGTCTGGTCTCCTCCTACAGTAACGTTCTGTAAATATTAGGATCTTGACATTGATACAGTGTTTTTTTACAGATTTCCTACAGCATTGTGTGTGTGTGTATAAAAATATGGAACAGTACACTTTGTGTGTTGTCTATACAACTTACTAGTTTTTATCTGGGTCCAGTTTTATTTTTTTAATCATTTATTTAGTTATTTGGTACAGGGTCTTGCTACACTGCTTGGACTTGTAGTGATCCTCCTGAACTTGTAGTGATCCTCCTGAACTTGTAGTGGTCCTCCTGTCTCAGCTTCCCCAACACCGGGGTTACAGGCATGAGCCACCACATGGGGCAGGGCCATTTACGGAAGGTGACACTGGGGCTCAAACTTGGGTCTTTGTGCTTAGACTGCCAAGCTATCTGCCTGGGCCTGGGGCCAATTGTAGATGTATGCTGCTAATGCAAGTACCATGCTGCCTCTTAAAGCATCATGTGAGCAAAAGAAAGTTCATGCAGGACCCCTGGGCAGGATAATGAGCAGCTAACCTCTTGTAAACACCTAACGCTATCATGAGCAAGTGCTTAGCCTGTCTCCCTCAGAAGTGAGGGGTGTGAGCACTCTGCCAGGGCAGAGTCTACTTGGAAGCAGCACTTGGAATGTACCCAGATTCTGAGGATCCTGGGAGAATATTGCCCTAATCCCTAAGAACGGAAGGAGTCTTAGTGTCTAATATGCTAAATGGATCTCGGGCTGATACCTAAGTAAACTCATAAAACAATTTAATCACTTAGCACTCTCAATTATATAAATAGAAGATGACCAACAATGACATTTTTTCATTTTTATAAGATGGCATAACAGGAAATGCAAAAACGAAATTTTACCAAATAGTATTCATTCCAAGAATCAATTGGTTGAAATGGCACCTGCCTGAGTCCATCAGGATAGTCAATAAAAAAATAAACATTCTGCCCCTGATGTCATTCAGGGTAAATTGTTAAGTGGTTAAAACATATCTGTGGTGTCACATAGCATAATTAATATATAAAATAAACTAAAAATATACAGAGCATTCTAAACCATACCATATTTTGCAGTTAAATAGCTTACAAGGTCTCCCCAAATAGATGAAACCTAGTTTTCACAGACATAAATGTAAGTATCTCATGTTAATTTGAGCAGTGAATGGAATCCTTCAGCAGTGGTTAAAATGTTTAGGCATGGTTGCAGGTAAATGTGATTTTAAAGACTTATGTAGGCTACTATTACTAGTATTGAAATATTAGATAACAGCTTGGCTTATATTTGGAGAACAAAGGAAATAAAGTCACAAAACATCCTGCCTGAAAGTAACCAGAAATGATTATTACCCATGAAGAATTTTACAGCAGGTTTGGTCAGTAAAATAATAATTGTGCATAGATTTGTAGCTAAAATTTAGATCTGCACGGGAAACCAGCCTAGGAGTTTGGGAATTACATGTAATGTAATAGTCATTTGATACTGTCAGGTAGTGTTTTATAGAAGCCATCCCACTAGAATATGAATTCCATGAAAGCAAAAACTGGACTGTTCGCCTCCTTGGCACTTAGAGAACCACTGAGCATAAACTAAGTGCTTAATATGGGCTTAGAAGGATGAAGGGTGGGTAGAGTACTTAGAAGGCTAAAGCATAGTGCACGGTATCACCTTCTAAAATATGTTAAATTTTATAGAAATATTGCATTAGACTTAATAAATTATAAAGTTTCATTTTTATATATGTGTTGTGATACTGCAGTCTGACATGAATTTGGAAATGAAGTAGTCACATTTTCATACCTTTTCTTTTTACTGTTCTTCACTAATACTGGCCTGTACTGTGCCTTTCATTCTATGTCTGAAATATGGTAGATCTGCTTGTTTAGCTTTGGTTTCCTATTGGCATACATGTTAGATTGTTGCTTTTTTTTCTTCTAATCACATGAACTTGTTTTATTTTAAATTGCTGTATTTTTTGTTTGGTGATGTGCCACCATTTTCAGGAATAACTGAGTAAAAGCCACGTGATCTGCTTCATTCTGGGGGCTTCAGAGTGCACCTCTACAGGAACCATCTGCTTGTGGCCCTTCCTGCTGGTTCCTCTTCACTGGTGTTTCACCAGATGGAGATATTGTTCAAAATCATAATTCAAAATCTGCCTTAAAATACCTGGAATCTTCTTCTAGTTCTGCCTAGTTAATTTGCTACTTTATAGTCTTGTATGTTTCTGAAATCCTCAAATTAATGAGATAAAAGGCTAAAATACTGA
Source organism: Ctenomys sociabilis (assembly GCA_004027165.1). Classification (NCBI taxonomy): domain Eukaryota; kingdom Metazoa; phylum Chordata; class Mammalia; order Rodentia; family Ctenomyidae; genus Ctenomys; species Ctenomys sociabilis. The sequence goes on along the minus strand of PVKA01010931.1, from coordinate 23,028 downwards.
ACTTTAAATTCTAAGAACAGTGCTAAGCATTTTTCTATTTTGTACTGGTGTATTATGATTGAAAACTTGGTAACCTCTGTTGGGTGGGGTTTTGTTTGCTTTTTATTTTAGGGAAGGGTCTATGGAGTGTTCAGGGTCTCACTACTAGATTAGACTCATAGTGATCTGCCTGTTTACCGGGTCCCAAGAGCTGGGATTACAGGCGCGCCCATCACACCCAGTCTCAATTGCCATCTCAGTGTGCCCCTGGGGCAGAGCTGGCATGGCAGGCCTGGGGATTGAACCCTCAGCCCCTGTACTTGTGGGTGCTTTAATCCTCTGAGCTATTTGGCCAGCCCTGGGTTTTTTTTTGTTTTTTTTTTTTTTTTTCTTTTTTAATATTTTGTTCTTCTTTTGAGATAGACTTGCTCTATAGTTCAGGCTGATCTTCAACTCACTAGGTAGCTCAGGCTGGACTTGAACTCACAGTGATTCTTGATCCTCCTGTCTTAGCCTACCAATTTCTGGGATTACAGGTATATACTACTATGCCCAGCTTTATCTGGTATCTTGGACGATTTTAAATCTTTTTTTAAAGCCAAATTAGGGCATTCTACGTTAAGGTTTCCATTTGTTTATATAGGGTGAAAAATGATTTTTACATGTAAACCAGGTAGGCAGTAACTTTTGAGATCAAGGTTTTTAAAAATTAATTATTTTTTTTTAGGTATGCATACCAGTCATGGGAATTTGTACCTATACATGATACAACTTGATTTTTTTTCTCATCCTCAATTTTTTTGAGGGGAGAGCAGCTGAGCCCACCCTGGGGACAGGACTGGGGTAGCATGTGGTGCCAGGGATTGAACTGTGGTCCCTGTGCACTTGCCTAAGCTTGCCTAAACAGGTAATTTGGACCGCTGAGCTATCTCACCAGCCCCTGTATTCTCCAATCCCCTTTCCTTCCATATTTAAAAAATTTGTTTCAATTTTTCCTTTTCTTATTTTTTTTTCTTTTCCCTTCCTTTCCCTCTACTCCGTCCTATTTGAAAATTTTCTTCCTATCTTACAATATCTATTATATATTTTGGTCCTTACACTTTCAGTTTCTCATAGCAGAGAAACAATGCAGTATTTACACTTGTGTGTCTGGTTTGTTCAAGACTATGTCTTCAACAAGATGCATCTGCTTACCCAGAAGTCTCAAGCTTATCCTTCTTTAGGATAGAGTAATACTCCATCATGTTAAAAAAAAAAAAAAAAAAAACCTACATCTTCATTTATCAGTTGCTGGGCATTTGGGCTGATCAGCCCCCACCAAAAAAAATTATATCTATCATCTATCTATCTATATCTATCTATCTATCTATCTATCTATCTATCTATCTATCTATCTATCTATCTATCTAGATGTGTGTGTGTGTGTGTGTGTGTGTGTGTTAGAAATTGCTACTACAAACATGAGTATGCATGTGTCACTGTAATATACCTTTAATTCTTTTGGGAAGATACCAATATGTGGAATAGCTGAGTCAGATGGAAGCTCTAGTGCTAATTTTTATTTTAAATGTCTGGATGTAGATTTATTTTGGTCATGGCTATTTGGAGTTCTATACGCTTTACTTACTTATATGTCAGATTCTGTTTCCATGCTCAGGAAATTTTCTGCTATTACTTCTACAAATAGACTTTAATGGCATTTGTGTTGATTCCTACTTTTGACCTGACAGTCATATTTTCCTTTGCATCATCTTACAGCTGTTGAATTGTTATTTCCTGGTCCCTTGTTATTTTTAAGAGATCTTTCCTTTTCTGATCACTAGGAGCAATCTTGTCTTCAAGGTCTGAAAGTCTACATTTTCTTTCTTTTTTTCTTTGAGTATTTGGTACAGGGTCTGCAAGGTCTACAGGGTCTACAGGCTCTCACTACATAGATCAGACTCATAGTAATTCTCCTGTTTTCAGCCTTCCAAGCACTGGGATTACAGGCATGCACCACACACCCAATCTCAAGACTGGCACGGCACACCAGGGATTGAACCCAAGCCGCTGCACTCTGCCTAAGCAGGTACTTCAATCTGCTGAGCTATCAGCCCAACCTATCCTTTTTTTTAGGACAGTGTCTACAGGGTCTGTCTTCAGTTTTGTTCAACTGGTTTTGCCTGCTTTCAGTGGAATTTTTAACTTTCTGGATATCTTTTTTAAATCTGTTTCATGCATTCTATTTCTTTCCTATATTGGTTATTCAAGGTTTGCATACTTTTTCTAAGCTCTGTTTTTTATCTATGTCTCCTCTAGCTATGCTGAGTAAGTTCCTTCATTATCGTTGCCATTTCTTTTTTTTTTACTTGAAACATAATTTTTGATCTGAGTTCCTTTATAGTCTCATGAATTTGTTTCTTTAGTTGCTATCACTTCAGAAATGTTGGGTATATGTCTTCCAATTTCTACTACATCAATGTGTCCTGGACTTTTTCTGGGTCCAGGAGATTGCATTTTGCTTCTTTGTCTTGTCATTTTCTATTTTTAAAAATGTACTTTGTTTTCTGTGATGATCCTTGTTAGTTTTTGTAGTAGGTAACTGTATCACTAGTATCAGGACTCAGTAGTAGTAGTGTTATTCAGGAATGACTTCTATGTGTGAACTTCTTGGTTTGTGCCTGTCCCAAGATCCTACCTTCCCATTTAGTTAAGAGTGGGATGTTGGTATGTTTGGTGCAGTCCCTAGTCCCTTGGTGTAAGGCTGTGGTGAAATTATTACTCCAGAGCTTCCCAGTATTGTTACAGAAGTGAGAACAACTGATTACAACAGTTATGATAACATCCAGCTAAAGTAGTACAATTAGTAATAACAATAGCATCAAGCGCAGCGTAGAAACTGAAAAACTGTGGTAGCTATTGATTTTGCACTTTAAACCATAAAAGCAAAGTTATATTTATATAAAAAAAGCTAGTGATAAATTAGAAGTTTGTATGAAAAGTATTTCCCCTTGGTAGAGAATAGTTTTACTTTGTGATGGGGAAATTTAGGAGGATAGTATATAAAACAAAAACAACTGAAAAAGAAGTGGAAGCAGGGAGCTGGGGAAATAGCAAGGACCTGAGCTTGATCCCCAGTACCGCATGCTGTGTTGGCCCCAGAACTCCAGGTGGTGCTATGCTGGCCCTGAACCTGGGCATGGTGGCACACACCTGTAATCCCAGAGCTGGGGAGGCAGACAGGTTTACTATGAGTCTGAACTGCCTAGTGAGATCTTGCATCAAATAAGTAAACTCATAAATAAAATTTTTAAAAATTAAAAAGAATCAGCTAGAGGACAAAAGATGATCACACAAGGAATGGGAAACTTAGAGAAAGGGGTAGAAAAGAAAGAATGAAGGAGTATTCAAGGATTACCTGAACTTCATCTCTGGGTTTGGGAGATGGGATTAGTTTTCTAAGAAAATGCTAGAAAGAAAAATAAGAAAAAATGGAAAAGAAAAAGTGAGATTAAAGCAAGATAAAATTATATTTTTAAAAGATAGTGGACCCGCCCACCTGTTTCTATTGTATATGTTTTATCCCTGAACACAACAGTGGTTTGTTCACCTAACTTACCACCTGTTTCCTCATATTTCAGACTTTTCCATCTTGTTAGTCTTGTTTGTCTATCCTGTGTGATCTAGTTAGGGATCCTGGCATGTGGCTGGTGTTCCCTAGGTGGCGTGGTCCTACAGTGGAGTGGGAGGGGCTAGGTACCTAGATTCCTCCTTGGGCAGGCCAGTTGCTGAGTCCTGGATTTTTCCTGGGCTAGTTCTAGTTGTAGTTTTTTGAGGAATTTCCATACTGATTTCCACAGTACAACCCGTCTACACTTCCATGAACTGTAGAAAAGAATTCCTTTTTCTTGTAGTTCCTCCAGCATTTGTTATTAGTTGATTTCTTCTTTTTTTAAAAAAAAAAAATTTCTTGATGATAGCTATTCTTTCCGGGGTGGGATAGAATCTCATTATTGTTTTAATTTGCATTTCTCAAATGACCAATATGTAGAACATTTTTTCATATATTTATTTACCATTTGAATTTCTTTATCTAAGAAGTGTCTGTTCATTTTAGATGCCCATTTTTAGATTGGGTCTTTAAATTTGGGGTGACAGGCCGGGCGTGGTGGTGCATGCCTGTAATCCTGCTGGGAGGATGAGGCAGGGGGATTGTTGTGAGTTCGAGACCAGCCTGAGCTACAAAGTGAGCTTAAGGCCAGCCTGAACTGCATAGTGAGACCCTGTCTCAAAAAGACAAATAAATAAATAAATAAATAAATAAATAAATAAATAAATAAATAAATAAATTTGGGATAACTGATTTTTTTAGTTCTTTGTATATTGTAGATAGTAATCTCTTGTCTGAGGAACAGCTGGCAAAATTTTTTTGCCTGCTTTGTAGATTATCTCTTCTTGACTCTTGGTGGTTTCTCTTGAGATCACACTTGCTGATTTTTTTTTGGTAATTCCTGTGCAATGAGGATTTTATTCATAAAGTCTTTGCTTACACCATTGTCCTCAAGAGTTCTACCTATTCTGTCTTCTAGCAGATTAATATGTCTGTTTTAGGGGCCGGGGAGATGGCCCAATAGAATAAGTGCTTCCCTGGCAAGCTCAGGGGCCTGAGTTCAATCCCCGGTTCTGACAAAAAACAAAACAAAAAAAGAACAAAGAAAGAAAAAAAAATTCTGTTTTAACATTTGGAGCTTTGAACCATTTCAATTTTAGTTTAAAACATGGTGAGAAGTATGGGTCCAATTTTAATCTGGAAACTGGAAAGCCTGTTTTTCCAGCACCATTTATTAAAGAGGTTATTGTTCTTCCAGTGAATCTGTTTGGCCCCTTTGTGTGAGATAAAGTATGTCTGGAGTTGTTTCTGTATTACATTAGCTTCTACATTAGCTGTTCCACTGATCTTCAGTTCTGTTTTGAGAGGGTTGTTGTTTCTTTTTCTTTCTCTCCTTTTCTTTTGGCCAGTATGTACTGTTTTTATCACAGTAGCTTTTATATATATATATGTATTTTTTTTTTTTTTGAGACAAGGTCTCACTATGAAGTTCAACTGGCTTTCCTCACTTTGTAGCCCAGGCTGACCTTGAACTCACATTGATCCTTCTGCCTCAGCCTCCCAAGTGCTAGGAGTACAGTACTTTGCCACCGTGCCTAGATCTGTATTATAATTTTAAGTCAGGGATTTTGATGTTCTCTGACTTGCCACTAGCTTTTTGTTGCTTTTTTTTTTTAATGCATTTGGTATGGGGTCTCACTACACAGTTCATACTCATAGTGATCCTCCTGTTTTCAGCCTTCCCAGTGCTGGAATTATAGGAGTGTACCACCACATCCATACTAGGTGGCCACCTGAAGGCAGGGCCAGTGTGGCATGTGGTGCCAGGGGTCGAACCCTGGTCCCTGCTGTCTTGCAAACCTGAATTTGAGAATTTTGCTTCCCTTTCAGTTTCATTACTCAGGTGTCTTCTGGTTCATTTACTCTACTTCTGTGGGATATACTGTTGGGATTTTGATTGGAATCGCATTAAATCTGTATAACAACTTTGGAAGTTTGACCATTTTCAGTATGTTGGTTCTTCCCATCCAAGAGCAAAGAATATATTTCCATTTTCTAATAATCCTCTTTGATCTTCTTCAGAGTACTGTAGTTTTCAATGTAGAGGTCTCTTACTTTGTTAGATTGATTGCTAGGTATTTAATTTCTTTGGATGCTGTTGTGAAACATATTGTTTCCCTAATTTCTCTCTCAATCTGTTATTCATGTAAAGGAAAGATACTGATTTTCGAATGTTGACCTTGTATCAAGCTATACTACTAAATTTGATTATTAAATCTATAGGTCTTTTGGTGGAGTTTTGGGGGTCTTCTATGTAGAGTATTATGTCTTCTGAGAATAATGATAATTCAACTACTCCTTTCCTATCCTTATTCCTTTTTTTTTTTTTTTTTTTTTTTTTTTTTTTTTTTTTTTTTTTTTTTTTTTTTTTTTTTTTTTTTTTTTTTTTTTTTTCCTCTTGCCTAATTGCTCTGGCTAAAGTTTCAAGAACTATGTTGAATAAGAGTGATGATAGTGGACATCCTTGTCTTGATCCTGACTTTAGAGTTAAAGTTTTTAGTTTTTGTACATTTAGTATAATGTTGGCTGTTGGTTTGTCACAGATGGCATTTACAAGGTTGAGGTAGAGATCATCTATTCTGATTTTCTGTAAGACTTTTATCATGGGTGCTGGACTTTGTTGAAAGCCTTTTCTGCATCTGTTGAGAAGATCATATGGTTTTTGTCTTTAGCTCTGTTAATCTGGTGTATTACATTTATTGACTTGCATATGTTGAACCCTTCCTGCATCCCTGGGATGAATCCTACTAGGTCATGGTGTGTAATCTTTTTGACATCTTGCTGCACTCTGTTTGCCACTATCTTATTGAAGATTTTTTTATTTTTGGCAGAACCCAGGAATGAACTCAGGCCCTTGCACTTGCCAGGGAAATGCTTATTCCACTGAGCCATCTCTCTGGCTCCTTTATTGAAGATTTTTGCTCCTATGTTCATTAGAGGTTTTTTTTTTGGCAGAGAAGGGGGAAGGTAGAACATATTGGGAATTGAACTCAGGACCTCACACTTTCCAGGCGGGTGCTGCACCACTGAGCTAAATCTCTATCCCTCTTTTTCATTAAGGAGATTGGACTTCTTGTCTGTTTTTTTTTTTTTTTTTTCTTTTTTTGGAACTGGGGCTTGAATTCATCTTGTCTGATTTTGATGTCAGGGTAATACTTGTTTCTAGGAGTGAATTTGGGATTTTTGCTTCCTTTTCAATTTCATTAAATAGTTTGGCAAGTAGCAGTAGTAGATCTTTGCTAAATTTCGTGTAGAATTCACCAGTGAATCTTCCAGGGCCTGGGCTTTTCTTTGTTGGTAGGATTTTTATTACATCTTCAATTTTATTGCTTGGTATTGGTTTATTTAGGATTTTTATATCTTCTTGATTCAGCACTGGTAATTCATATATATCTAAGAATCTGTCTATTTCTTTTACAGTTTCTATATTCTTTGTACTGGTGCTTATTTGATTTTTCACATTCATTAATATTTGTTTAATATAGTTGGGTAAACTGGTATTTCTTGTGTATATATTTATAATTGTTATCTCCTCCTCTTAGATTGTCCCCTTAATAAGGATATAGTAACCCTCTTTTTCTTTTTCTTGCTTAGTCAGTCTGGTAATAATAGGATAGTCACCCCTAATTTTTCCTGAGTTTCTGTTGCATGGAGTACTGTGTTCTATCCTTTGACTTCGAGTCTGTGAGTTTCTTTTTGAATTAAATATGTTTCTTGTATGCAGCATATTATTGGATCTTGATTCTGCCAGTATGTTTATTTGATTGTTGAATTAAGGCCATTTATGTTGATGGTTATAACTGATATGTATTGACTTGTCCTTGTCATGTTATTTTCCTGTTGTTGACTCTCCCCCATTGCCCCCTGTTTAGCTGTTTGCCTTGCTTGGTGGATTCATTCTTTTGAGGTTTATGGAGTTGTAGCACTTATCTCTTTCTAGAATGTCCTCGAAAACATTTTGGACTGTTGGTTTGGTGTTCATCAAGTTCCCTTGGTGTTCTGTCATGGAAGTATCTTAATTCTCTATCAATTTCTTTTATTTTTTAAATTAATTTATTTAAAATTATTTATTTGGTACAGGGATTCATTACACAGCTTGGTCTCATAGTGAGCCTCCTGTTTCAGCCTTTCCAGTGCTGGGATTACAGGTAAGCACTACCATGTCTAGTTTTGGTGGCCAGCACAGCACAGGGGGTGGGCACAGGATGTAGTACTAGGGATCAAACCCAGGTCCTTCTGCTTGCCAGGCAGCCTCTTAGACCACCTAGCTAACTCCCCAGCCTTCCCCATCAATCTTGAGAGATAGTTTTGTAGGGTACATCAATCTGGGTTGGAGCTTGTGTTCTTGTAGAACTAAAGTATGATAAGACATTGTTTGATCAGCTTTTCTATAACCAGGACACAATACCCTAACCTGTGGTAGCAAACCTGTGGCACACATGCTGCAGTGGGCACACAACCCTCTCTGTCAGCATGTGAGCCAAATTGCCCCAGTATCATCTAGCAGCTGAGCACTACATAAGAGCACCATATGCATGCTTTGAAGGGCCGTGTGCATACTTTGAAATTACATCACAAGTCATGGCTCAGTAGCCACAGCTCATACGAGCTTATGCATAACAATCTCTACAGGTTTCACAATCACTGCCCTACACCCATGATTTAGAGATTTAATTTGGTTCATCTTTTCAGAGGTTTCAGTTCACACTTGGCTGGCTCCAAAACAAGAACATCATGATGAAAAGGTGTGCTCGAGTAGTTAATGGTAGCTGAGAAACAGAGTGGAAAGAGTATCAAAGAGGAAAGGGGTAGAAATCACATAGACTCCCTAAGGTCATGCCCGTGACACCTAGAAGTTTGCTGTATCAGTCCCTTAGTCTCTTATGCCAGCCAAGTAGATAGTCACAATTAATATCACTAACCCCTTATGAATTTGACACTCAGACCTATTCCCTTAAACTGTACTAAGTATAAAAATGAAGACAATAACAAGTTCGTAATTCTATCTAATATGATCAACTGTTCCTGTATATAACTAAAAGAACACTATCCCTTTGCCAAAGTCTCAACAGTTCTAGCATTGCTCAAATATTGAAGTCAGTATCTGAGGCTTAAGGCAAAGTCTTAGTTGTGGACCTCTTGCAACACCTCCCCCCAGGAAAAACAAACAAACAAACAAACAAAACATGTTAAATAGTCCCAAAGTGGAATGCATGAAGTAAAGATTCCCATTTGAAAAGGGAGCAATAAAGGATTAGAAAATAATCAGATCAAAGCAAGACCAAATCCCACCAGAGCAAACGTTAAGTTCTGTAGCTCCATCTTGCACCTTCAGGGCACATGATGGTGAGATGAGTTCGAGGAAGCCTGGATGTCTGCCCTGAAGGTGTGGGCCTCTCAGGCTGGCCCTGATCACTGTGTGCAGCTTTCCTTGGCAGGACTTATACATTCCTGGCATCTCCAATTTTCTAATGTCTCCATTTTGCATCATTCCTGCCATGATGCTACCTGAGCTGCCCTCTCAGGAGCATCTTGTGTGGCTACTCAGGCCTTCTTTTGAAACATATGTCCTTTATGGACCCACAACTTACACCTGAAAAATGTACATTATATGAATGGTGCCAAGTACTGCTGCCAAGTGGAACAGTAGCCACCTTGGACCATGTGAGCAATGGCCTCTGAGTGCCTGAATAGCTGAGCACGGTGAAATGAATTGGTGGCCATTCTCAAGCAGGGGACCTAGGACTGTTTGTTTGTTTACTTATTTTAAGGAGAATAGAAAAATAATAGATTAGACATTAGAAACAATACACAGTTTAAAGAAAAAGAAGATGATAGGTATTTGACAGTGGTTGATATGTTGTACATTTCTGTCTTCAGTGTAGTTATTCAGATTAGAGATAGGTCATGTAAAATTGGTCAAAGTAAGAATTTTAAACATTAACTGATACATTCAAAATACTGATAGAAATTAGAACTACAGTCATCTTAGCTATCCTGTGTATACACATACATGATTTTCCCCTTCCTTTTTTTCCCCCATTTTCTCCTTTCCCTCATCCCAGTTATTTACTCCTTATGTTCAGTTTCTTTCTTAGGACTATATATTTAAATGAAAGATTTACACTAGCACATTTGAGCCTGTGATAGTCATAGTCTTGCTGATTTCTGAATTTTTTAAGTCATCTTTCTTCCTTTCCTGCACAAAGTTCACAGTTGATTTATTTTTATCCTATACAGAGATTCCTGCATACTAGGTTTCTTTTTAATGGGGCTGAGCTCTCCAAGCACACTTACTTCACCTGCACCTGTACCTGTGGTTCCCTCTGAGCCAAAATTTAAGTTTTCCCAAATTTTTCTGCTCAACTTTTTCCCCCAGTTCTTACTATAAAGATGGCAAAAGCAGCCAGCAATACCCACACCACAGCCCAAAGTTTGAGTTACCTTGAAATTTCCTTCACCAGATCAATTAGTCCACAAACCATGCACAACCTCTCAGTCTCCAACCCTTTCCAAACTAGTATAATTAGCTCCAAAGGCTTCTGATCCACGCAGAATAGTAATAGGAACAACCCTACTTCTCTGGTACTATTTTCCTGTGTTCTTCCTGTTGTTTAGACCAAATACCTGACACTCAAGGTTTTTTTGCTCATGGTTTTGGAGTTTAGTCAATGTTTGGGACTATGGCAAAGGGCTTTGTAGAGTAGAGGGCATGGTAGAACACTCACTTTAATGTAGCCCCTTCTGGACCTAAGCCCTAGGCAAAATGATCATAAGCTAATGAAACAAGAATCAAGAATTTTGCTAGTAGGTCACTTTAGATAATGGTAGTACCATTTCACTTGCAACCCCTTTACACCTGAACTTGTGACTCCTGGCTGTGGGAGAGACAGTACCATGCACTGCATGCTGACTCAAAGAATATCAAGCCTTCAGGAACACCTTGCCCCAGCCTTTAGGTACTGCCTCTTGGTTATCAGCCCTCAAAAGATCATTCCACTGTGTTCTATCTGTCGCCTGCTGCAGGAGGGTGGAGAACATGAGTCAGTCCCATGGGCAGTGGGCCACTGCTGCACTTCGTTTATTGTGAGAGCTTCTCAAGCAGACATAACGCGATGTGGGATAGCACAACAGCGGATAAGGCAACCCACAAGTCCCTTGTTGACAATTTGGGCACAAGCATTGCATTCAGTAAATGTGTCCATTCCAAGTAGAAAAAAGCATTTCCCCTTCCGTGATAAAAGTGTCCAGTGTAGCAACTACCATCAGGTAGCTGCCTGGTCTCCCAAGAAATGGTGATATACTAGGGACTCAGTTATTATCTCTGCTGCTTGGGCATTCAGTAGTAGCCATAGCCAGCATGGCCTTGGGAGTGGAATTCCAGGTTGCTGAGCCCATGTGTAATTTCCAGTTTGTGAGTTACTGGCAATGGTAGGTGGCTGGGAGAACAGGCTGACTCATGTCCCCAGAAGAGGTCAGCCTGTCCATGTGATTATGAAACTCTTCCTCTGCAGTCACCCAGTGGTGAGCATTTACATGAAACATGGATATCTTCATGTGTTCTATCTTTCAGAGAGGTCTCTCTCTATACTGCTTCATCAAATTCCTTTGTCACCAATATCCCAACTATGTGTCTTCCAAGTCTCTGACCTTCTAGCCAAATCACTGGCCACAGCCCATGTATATAATCCCATGCTTGGCCATTTCTCCTCCTAAGCCATGCTCATGACCAGCTGTCTGCCTGGAGTGCTGCCCACAGGGAAAAAAATCAACATCATCATTGTCCTACAGGGACATCCTCCAGGGCGTGTGGTGTAGCAGCAGCTGTCCACTTTTGGGTGGTGCCTGCGTATCATGCCACGCTGTGGGTACACCTGGCCCAAGTCATCTCTTCGATTGATTGGTCATAAGGAGGTCTTGGTGGGGCATAGGTACAGGCAGAAGAGAGAGAGTAAAGCAGGAGTGGGGACTATGGGAGTGGGCCACTTCATGTCACTTGGGTCTTGAGGACCTACTTAGGCCTGTTCTTATGCATACCACTTCTGTTCTATGAAGGTGTGCCAGTTACTCTTATTTTCAACCTTACAGCTTTAGGAGACATTTGGTGGGGTTGAGGGGTCACAAACCTCACCAGTGGGGTAACTCACTGAATGAGCTATTAGGCAGTGAGGCCCATTTGGAGGAAGTGGGTCATGGGGTGGTGACACTGTATCTGGCCTCTGTCCTTTGTTCAATGGCCCTTCCTTTACACTCTGCTGCTTCCTAGCCATCATAAAATGAGTCCCTTTTGCTCCACTACACCCTTCTGCCATGATGCTCCTTCTGTGGAGCCAGCTGACCATGGACTGAATCTCTGAAGCTGTGAACCAAATTATTCCTCCTGCCATGTCCTCTGTGAATTGCATTGTGTTCCAACAATCAGTAAGTGACTAATACAGTGGCTACCCAGCCACGCCACCTGCCCAGTGGTGTGGCTGGGTAGCTCCGATAACTGCCAGTTCCTGAGGGTAGGTCAGGCTGCACAGTATCTTGATGACATGGGGTTAAGTATTCGGGCTCCACTAACCCAGCAGCAGGCCAAAGACTGATTCTAGGGAGGGAACCAGTTACCTACAGAGGACAGCAAGGCCTTCTCTGGAGTCCTAAGGGCTTATGCTGCGATTCCCTTGCCAAAGCCTTTTTTTTTTTTTTTTTTTTTTTTTGTCTTTTTAGCATTCCTGCCTGCCCTGATGCCAGCACCTCAGATCTGCTGGGCCATGTGGTCAGATGGCAGAGGAGCTTGCACCATAGTCCAGGCCTATTGCAGAGCTTTGTTCTCTTCTGGCCCCCTGTAAGGCAGCAGCCTTGGGGGTCACTTGTTATAAAATAATGCACCCAAATGAAGACTATGTCTTGGTTGCATTTCTCTTGTTGCCGAGACAAAATACCCAACCTAAAATTTAAGGAAGAAAAGGGTTATTTAGCTCATCTGGCTCCAAGGCAGGTTGGCATGGCACAGGGGCTACACTTGAAGGTGGCAGAAGATAGCAAAAGCAACAAGAGCAAGAGGGGACAAGCCTATTTTCCTCTTTTATATTGTGCATGGGCTCTTAGCCCTAGGGTGGGTCCCTTACCTTTTCCATTGCCTCTTGCACAGGCTCAGGATATTTACATAGTGAGGACCCTGCCCACCCCCTGAATCACTTAATTAAACTTCTAGACTTCTTAAGTTGACACAATGTATCAACCATCACAAATATTACAATATGGGGCCTGGGGAGATAGCTCCAAGCACCTGTCTGGCAAGCACAAGGACCTGGACTCAATCCCCAGTACTCTCCCTGGAACCCTATGTGTGCTATGCCAGCCACCGAAACTGGGCATGGTAGCACATGCCTGTAACTCCAGAGCTGGGGAGGATGAGACAGTAGGATTGCTACAAGTTGAGCTGAGTAGTGAGACCCTATACTAAATAAATAAATAAATAAATAAATAAATAAATAAATAAATATAAATAATTTTTAAAAATCCAAAGAAACGCACTAACCATAGTGCCTCTCTTGCACTGTTGGAGGGGACAGATCAGCATCCATCCCTCACTTAGACGCAATGGCTCAGTATACCATAGGCCTCCTGGCTACCAGGAGCTCCAGAGGGAAAGGCTGCTGCACTCTTGTCAAACTGATTTGCTGCTCTCTGATGTGGACAGGTCCCAGTAAGCCTGGAGCAGGTGTTACTTGTTGCTCACTAGATTTAGTCAAAAGAATGTCATCACTGTCCTGGAGCAACACAAAAAGACAAAGCCAGATGAGATCTCTGGGACTTGAATTAAGTCCGTGCAGAGAGCTGGATTGCTGGGAGGTGGACAGCAAAGTGCACTGTAAGCTTAGCTGCTGTCTTAGTTACTCTTCTCTTGTTGCTAAGACAAATACCTGATGCCCAAATTGAAGGAAGGAAAGGTTTATTTAGCTCACAGTTACTGGAGGTTTCAGGTCCATATTCAGGGGCTCCAAGACAGCCTGGCACATGGCAGAGAGCAACCTTTCACGGCATTGGCAAAGAGCAAGAGCACAAAAGGAGGTGCTCTTGCAGCAGCTCAAGCAACTAACTTCTCTTTCCTCCTTACATTGAAATGCAAATCCACACCCACAATAATCAATCACAAACTCCAAGATTGCAGGAGGCTTTGGGAGAGCACCTAGCCACAAACCGTAATAGCTGCTCTGTGTGAAGAGAGATGAACTGGCCAGATGGGTACTACTCATCAGGCTGCAGCAGACCTGTCACTCTGCTCAGTCACCACTTCTCATAGAGGCCGCAATTGGAATAAAAGCCTGGTTAACCCATAATCCAGTGTCTGAGTCTGGAAGCTCATGGGGGGTTGAGTCCCGAGCAGATCCACACTGACTGGCGCGGCCCCACCACCATGGAGGACACTCAGCCTCCTCATGCAGGGCAGGTGACCCGGGTGGGCACAGCAAGTGTCCAAGGCAACTCCTCAGGACGTTAGAGGCTCCACGTCCTCAGCTCTCCACCATGCTCTTCCCACCCATCCCTTCCCGTTGCCTCTTCCTTCACCCATTCTTTCTCCATCAGTGTGAGGCTGGGAGTGCAGCCAGCTCAGGATGAGATTCTCAGCAATGTCAGGAACTAGCAGGACTGCAGCAGGACAATCAGAAGTTTTCAGTTGTTTGTGACACTTGACCTGTGAGTGTGAATCCTTGAGTGTATCCTGTTCTTTGCCCACATTGTCTCAGGACAGCAGAAGGACTAAACCGATCTCATTAAGTTCACTAGTTTGCCAAAAATGTTTCAAAATATGCATTCACAACCATGCAGATCTGCTGCAAGTGATGTGTCAAGTGTCTGGGGTGACACGGTATGGGTGGGTGAGACTGTGTGTGTCTCCACTGCGCTCTCTTCATGATGGGAAGAACAGCCTTTGGATCTGCCTAGAGCAAGGGCACCCTGCGTCCAGTTAAACTAACACACAGCACCATAACAAAAGGAGATTAGTCCACGGGATCATAGGTAACCTTGGGGGTTACTATTCTCAACTCCCACTCCTGGCACTTCCTGGATCCTTGAGGCGCTTCAGGCACCAACTAAGAAATGAGGTTTTCTTCTTGTCCTTTCCTGTCAGTGGAACAAAATACTTGACACCCACAATGTAAAGAGTAAATCTATTTTGGCTTACACTCCGATGGGTCTAGGCCTATGCAGAAGTCGACTGGATCACCCTGGCAGGGAGCCAGGATGATGTGGGGATCCAAAACCGATGACGTGCCACGCCCAGACTGACTTGTCTTCTTCCTCCTGCTCAGCCTTGAACTTCCTCTTCTGTTTTACAGGCTCACCGAACCTTCCCCAAATAGCTCCTGCTACAATGCCCTAACACCCATATAGGCTCCACCCCACCCCAACCCGATACATCCTTTGTCTCCCTGCTTCCTTCCTTGCTTCTCTTCGGCAGCCCTCGCACATGGAGCAGTAAAGGATTTCTTTATTTCTCTTTTGCTTCTCTTTGACCCAGAGGGAAGTTCACACACTCCAGTCCCCGGCTCGCAGGCAAAAAAAAGCACAGCAAAGAGGCCCCAGAAGGAAAAGACGCTCCACCCAGGACAGCAGGGAAGTAGAAAGGGGAGGGAGGAGTCGGCACAAGAACACACCCCTCCGGTCAAGATGCAGGACCCAGGCCTTGCCTCTAACGCAGAGGATTCTTTGATCTAAACCACAGCGCTTCCCTCACAGCGCAGCTCACCTAGCACGATCATGTCCCCCATCTAGGATCAGATATGGTAGGACAAGTGTGTCCTCCTCTCCTGGGACGGTAGCTACAGCTGTCAGGAAAGGAGATAGGAGTTAAAAAGAGATTGACAGCAAAGGAAATGTGCTCTCTGCGTATTCGGACAACCTCTGCTTCTCATCCACACGGTTCTATCATTTTTTATGGCTGCAGTACTTTTTGCAATAGGCCTGGTACATTCCTGATATTGGTGGTTTGTGTGCTCTCTCATTGGTCAATCTTGGTAGAGGTGCAATATTTTTATGAATTTTTTTCTTTAATTGTGTGTGTGTGTGAGAGAGAGAGAGAAAGAGAGAGAGAGAGAGAGAGAGAGAGAGAGAGAGAGAGAGAGAGAGAGAGAGAGAGAGAGAGAGAGAAGAGAATTTCACTATGTAGTTCAGGCTGACCTTGAACTCACTTTGCAGCCCAGGCTGGCCTCCTGTGAACTGAGGGAAATTCTCCTGCCTCAGCTTCCCAAGTGCTCTGATTGTAGGCATGGGCCACTATGCCTAGCTTGATGTTCTTTTATTGCTTTCTTGACTTTGATTTTATTGATTTCTGTTGCCAACATTATTATTTCCTCAGTTTGCTTTAGGTTTATTTTGTTCCTCCATTTATAGATTCTTTGATTATTGGTTTGAGAACTTTCTTCTTTTTTACTCCAAGCATTTAATTCTATAAATCTCTTTCTCAGTTAACTGCTTGCCACAAATTCAAATAAGATGTATCTTAATTTAGTTATTTGCATCAAAAATTGAGTTTAGGCTTCCTCTTGGTCCACATTTTATTTAAAAAATAGTGTTATTTAAATTTTAGTGTTGGGAGATTTTTCTGTTATTTTTCTGTACTTTATTTCTGTAATGATTCCATTACAGGCAGAAGACATATATTGTCTGATTTCAGTCTTTAAAACTTGCTAAGGTTTACTTTAAAGCCCAGAATATGTTTTCTATGACCCTGAAAATAATGTGTGTCCTGATGTTGTTGGATAGGATTTTCTATAAATGTCAATTTTATCTTATTGGTTCATAGCATTGTTTAGTTATGCTGATTTTGTTTCAATCTAGAGTGATGTGTTAAGAACTTTAGGTATAATTATGTTTTTCTGTTTCTTTTTTAAGCTCCACAGGCTTAGCTTCCTGTGTCTTGTAGCCCTGATGCTTGGTGAGTGCACATTTAGGGTCAGCATATATTTTTGGTATGTTGATTTTTTTGTCATTAGGCAATATTCCTCTTTTGTTGTAGTAATGATCTTTGCTGGGAATGATCTCATATGAACATCGCAAGTCCTGTGTTTTAAAAAGTAATGTTTCTTTACACAAATACATTTTCCTGTCTTCTCATGTCACTCTCTCTGTATTATACCTGAAGTGAGTTCTTTATGGACATGACATAAAGGCATTATGTAGTCATGCTCACTCTGTTTCTGTGTGTTTCTCATATTTAACCAAACTTTTAGGTCTAAGGGTCCAGTCCCTAGGACTGCTGCCAGTCCTGAGGCACCAACTTCAAGCTTGAAAGTCTCAGAAATAAAGCCGGGCATGGTGGCGCATGCCTGTAATCCCAGCACTAGGGAGGCTGAGGCAGGAGGGTTGTTGTAAGTTCAAGACCAGCCTGAGCTACAAAGTGAGCTTAAGCCAGCCTGAACTGCACAGTGAGACCCTGTCTCAAAAAGACAAAAAAAAAAGAAAGTCTCCAGAAATAACCTAAGCTTCAATGAGTTGCTGGAAAGGCTCATGGACCTTGCTGAAGGTGGTCACACATGGTATTATCGATTATTACAGGAATAAATACAAACTAGGACCAGCCAAACTGAAGGCACTGGGAGCAGGGTCTTGGAGGGGCTAGAACTTGCTCCTCCCGGGCCGGATCACCTCCCAGAGTTAGTGTGCAACAGTCCCAGTGAGCATGGCCAACCTGGGAAATGCCTTCGGCCTGGAGTCCTGAGTGTTTATTAGAACTTGGCCATATAGGCAGCTTTGAGGGACTGATTAAAGGCTAACTCAGTCCTCAGGTAATCTTTCCCAAAAGTTGGGATCGATGTCACGTTTTTGTTTTTATATTAGAATTGGAGCCAAAGGGACAGATAACACAGGAAGAAAGGAGTCACAGTGCAGAGTGGGAAGGAGGGAGCGCTAACCTACACCAAGCCCTCCTGGATGGCACAGCTGGGCATTGCTAGTGCTAGGAGCCCTCAGAGAGCTGAGCCACTGGATTTGGGAATAATGGTGCTTCCTTAGCCAAGGATGCTCCATGTGTCCTAAATAATTAGCACTGAGAAATTCACAAGCATCCCAGAAAAACTTGGGGTGACAATAACCTGGCAAGGGAGATGGCTAACCTGGGGGCCTCAGAAGATTACTGTTTACATCAAAGGAAATCTGTTCTAGCAGATTTATAAAGAACTAAAAAATATCAGGGCCCCTAAATTTAAAGACCTAATCCAGAAATGGGCACCTGAGATGAACACACACTTCTCAGAGGACGCAATTAAAAAAGTGAATAAATATATGAAAAAAATGCTCCACATCACTAGTCATCTGTGAAACGCAAATTAAAACAGCTCTGAGATACTGTCTTACCCCAGAAAGAATGGCTATCATAAGGAAATCAACCAACAACAAATGTTGGAGAGGTTGTATGGAAAAGGGAACACTTCTCCACTGCTGATGGGAATGTAGACTAGTGCAACCATTATGGAAATCAATGTGGAGACTCCTAAGAAACTAGGACTGGAAATCCCATTCAAGCCAGCCATACCCCTACTGGGTATTTTCCCAGAGGAACTGAAAACATCTTATCATAGGGATATATGTGTACCTGTTTATAGCAGCACAATTTGTGACAGCCAAATCTTGGAAACAACCAACCTATCACATGAGGAATGGTTGAAAAAGATGTGGTCTTTTTATACAATGGAGTATTACTAAGCTGTAAAGAATGATAAACTCATAGCCTTCATATTTAAATGGATGCCATTTGAAGACATACTTATAAGCAAAATAAACCAGACCCACATGTGCAAATATTGTATAGTCTCCCTAGTATAACTCAAAAGAAGAATTGCAAATAGAAATGTATAACACAATTAAAAGGAAAGTGAGAACTTGAGGATTGGACAATGAAGAGAGGGCAAGGAGAAACGTTGAGAAACATGACAGAGGCAAGACCATTCACTTACACACACTAGATGGGTAAGACAATAATCCTGAGAAACATCAAGAGATTTTTGAAACTAGCAGTTAAGTGGTAGGATTCTCACCCTGCCTAACTATATATGCTGGTACCCGTGAACCAAGCAACTGCATTGAATTTAACAAAGTGTAATAGAAGGGTCACACTCCAAATGCCTGACATTCTTCTTCTAAATATGTACTTCTTGTCATGACATACCAGCTATTACTATGCTGCCCTTTTTTAAAGAGGGCAGTATACTTTTTTTAAATGAAAAGTAAGAAAAAATGTCATAAGACAGTCATGCTACAATGCTACTATGCTGTATATGGATGGATTTCTAAATATCTATGTAAATATATATAAGTGTTCATTCCTATTTTTAAAAAATTTTTTTCTTCTTCATATTCTCTATGGCCTTAGAGTTTAGTATCTCAGTACTTGATGGAAAATACCTGTTCCATGTTGTGCCTATGATGTCTGTATTTAGACAAATAGTGTGGGTAAGCCGAACTGCATAGTTTTCAGGGTAATAATAAGCTTCTCTTCTGGAGGGTTAACAACCTAAGTTTGCAGATCAAAAATTGGAGAAAAGCTATTCATGTTTTGAAAATCTGTAACATATGTATTGTATGTTATCCTGTTTATGTCATTTTTTCTCTTCACTTTTGCTTCTATTTTTCACTCTTCAAGTTAAAATACAAATAAATAAATTTAAAAAAAAGAAATCTGTTCTAGCAGAGGCACATGCTTATAATCCCAGCACTTGGGAGGCTGAGGCAGAAGGATCACCATGAGTTCAAGGCCAGTGTGGGCTACACAGTGAGTTCAAACCCAGTCTAGACTACATGCAGCAAGATAGCTCAGCAGTCTAAAGCACCTGCTTAGGCAAGCGTAGGCAAGTGAAGGAGACCACAGTTCAACACCCCCCCCCCCGGGGCTTGCACCACATGCCCCACCAGCCCTGCTGTCAAGGTGGGCTGAGCCAACCAAAACAACAACAGAAACAAAACAAAAAAGATCCTATCTCAGAAAACAAAACAAGCAAATAAAAAACCAAAACAAAAATAAATGAATGAAAACAATTAAGAAAAAAGAAAATCTGCTCTCTCCTGTGGAAGTAGGAAAAAAGAAATAGGAAGGAAACTCACTAAAGTGTGCCGGGAAGAATGTGTGTGTGGGCAGGGGGAAGATCCCACCTTTCCTGCACTGCCCCACTCCTCACAAGCAAGGCTTTTCCATTGTGCTGTGTTACTTGGTGTAGCTGGCATTTTAATATCGGCAGAGCAAACATCTCTGATCATGGATTTTCCTGCCTCTTCTGTGTTTGCTGTTAAAATTTGTTGATTTCTTTGTGGTACTTGGGATGGAACCCATGCAAGTGCTTACCTTTGACGCAAACTCAACTCAGTAATTTTTCCCTTTTGTTTTCCAGCGAGTCAATGTTCTTCACATAGTTTCTGTGTATCTCATTAAATTTATTCATTTTGCAAAAGGTAGCTGCTTTTATTATCCATGTGCTGCATGCATACATGCCCACCACAACTGACTCCTTAGTGACACATCCATGAACACAAAATGTGTCTCTTGTTCTGCTGCCCTACCCCCTGGCAGATGACAGTGCAGCTGCTTTGCTTCCTGTGTCCTTTGCATTCGTCACATTCCGGGATGTCCAGTACCCACTCCTGGATCTTGCTTGTGTCCAGCTATAAACGTGTCTTGGAGAACCTGAACGTTCCAAATGCCACTTGGACTGGCATTTCTCTAGTGGTACATTAGGATTTTCTTCTTTCCCACTGCCCCCCAGGCTGCAATGGGCATCAACATCCCGCAGAGGGTGCAGGTGAAGCATTCACTGCTGGGACTCAAACTGTGTGATCCTGTTTATGGGTCCTGGTACTGAAAGTTTCCCATCCTCAGTTTGTAGATCTTGAAGGTGATAATGGTTAGTGCCTCCGTATTAGGAGGGGCTCAGGTCCTGGTGTGCCCTGGAGCCTCCTTTTCCAGGGCAGGTTGTTTGAAGCAGGGTTGGGGATCAAAGGGCAAGCACATTTCCACTTCACAGCTGAGAGGCCCTGGTGCACCTAAGAGATTGTTTGGACCCCTTTTCCTCCCGCAGGGCAGGAAGCCTGGTTCCTGATCCTACAGGGTGAATGCACCCAGGGTTTTTCATTTTTGCCAGTCTGGTGAGCACAGGGCACATTCCATCCATTATTGTTTAAATTTGCATTTTTATTAAATGACTAGAAATCTCAGCATCCTTTCAAAAGCTGCTTGGCCATTTTCATATCTTCTGTGACCTGTGCCTGTCTTTGGCTCACTGGACTGGTTGCCTCAAATACACTGATTTTGTAAAGGCCCCTTACATGGTCTGTGTATAAGTCCTGTGACTGTTTATAAATGTTATAAGCCTGGTGTTTGACTTTAATGTGTTTGTGATGCTTCTTTTGGTTCAGAGATTTTATGTGCTCACAAATAAACCTGGTATTTTCTTTGTGCCTTTAATGGTCTGTGTTTTCCTCGGGCATGTTTTTCCTGTCCCTTTTATCACAGAACTGTCCTGCTTTAAATATCCTCCTACTATAAAAGAGCTTTCCAAGCTCTCTGAATTTTCTTTTTTCTTTTGTCTTGTTCTGTATTTAGCTCTCTGAATTTTCAATTTTTATCTTCTATGTTAAAAATAGCCACCAGCAAGATGGCTCAGAGGAATAAGTGCTTGCCTGGCAAGCATAAGGGTTTGAGTTCAACTCCTGGTTTCACCAAAAAAAAAAAAAAAGAAAGAAAGAAAAGAAAAACCCCAGCCATTGTGGCTGGGGAGATAGCTCAGTAGAATAAACACCTGCTTGGTGAGCACAAGGTCCTGAGTTCAACCCCTGATACCACCAAAAAAAAAAAAAAAGTTCTGTAAAAATAGCAATGATTGAGGTATCACTTTTCTTTATTCTTTTTAATTTTATTTTATTGAAGAACAAATAGTAATGAGACAGTTTCAAATCAAATTAGTAGGACAGATTCAATAATTAATACATTGCACATTGTTTTCGTAGTGGTTTTTTATTGTACAAAGTGCATACATGATATTCTATTAACAAACACTATTAGAGCAGATGCCTCTAATTAATGAATTAAGAGAATGTAGCTGTATATGTATCTTTTTTTAAAGTTGAATTATAGTACAGTTTCAATAATTAATACTTTTTACATTGTTATCTTCCTTGTGGTTATCCATAGTATAAGAAGCAGACAGGATATCCTGTCCAAACATTATAAATATGCAGTACTTTTGCATAATTCTATGAGAAGAAAGATTTGCACTAATAATGTCTTCACTTTTTAAAAATTTGTTATTAATTATCACCTCTTTACATTTATTAGTTTATATTTATTTTAATTATTTTGAAGTAGTGTATGAATATATTCAGTCTGTAAACATCCCAGCAATACAGGAATGGAGTAAAAGCATGCAGCTCTTCCCCGCCCCTTTTTTCTTGATGCTGGGAGTGCAGTCCAGAGCACTGAGCCACACTTCTGGCATTTTCTATTTAGTTTCCTAGCCCCTTGCCTCTTTTTCAAAGATACATAGGATGGACTGTCTGTCTATTGTAGATCTTCCATGTCTCTTTCTATATATTTATATTCAGTATCATTACTTACTTCCATGTGATATTTATTTTTTTAATTTAAAAACAAAAAACAAATGCACAGACAATATTTGTTTGTTTATTTTTACAGTGTTTTAGACTGAACCCAGCACCTTACACATCCTGGACAAGTGCTTGCCACTCAGCTGCACAGCACAGAAGCTTCTATTTCTAATTCTTTATTACTTACCCATTTCTGGGACAAAGAACCTGACACGCACATTTTAAAGGAGAGGTTTATTTGGGCTTAACTTCGGAGGGTTCAGTTCACCATCAGTTGGCTCCAAGACAGAAATGGCGCTGCAGAGGGATATTGTGGGGGGAGGGGGATGCTGTCCAACCCGTGGCAACCAGGAAGCAGAGAGGGTGGCGAGGAGCCAGAGAAGAAGACCTACCCTTGTGGGTCATGGCCTTGGTGATCTGCCTCCAACCAGCCCCACTTCCTAACAGGACATCCAGCTACTGAACTCATAAGTGGAGGGACCCTTTGATATATGGCACCACGTGATCCATTACAATAGACAGACAGTCCATCTTTCACACCCATGAAAATTGTTGGGGAAATTTTATTTATTTATTTTTTTTTCCATTTATTTTTATTTTATTAAAATACAAATGTCAGTCAGACAGTTTCAAGACACCTTAACCATACAGAGTCGATGAATTAATACATTGCAAACTGTTTTCATAACGTTTTGGTATTGTACAAGGTGCATACATGAAATTATATTTACAGGTTTTTTTTATAGCTGAATTATATCAAAGATTCAATAATTATTTACCTAGTGGATGACCATAGCACTAAAAGCCGACATAATATC
>PVKA01010930.1:0-62734 GCA_004027165.1 Ctenomys sociabilis | reverse complement strand
GAGAACACATTGCTGGATGTCTTGGTGACTTTTCTCTCATTGCTGGGACAAAATGCCCAACACACAATATTAAGGGAGGAAACACTTACTTAGCTCACAGTTGGTGGAGGTTTAGGGCCACACTAAGTTGGCTCCAGGGCAGAGTTGCACACGGCAGAGGGCACTAGTTTGTGGCACTGGAAAACAGCAACACAACAAGCGGCAAAATAGAGGAGCAGCAGCTGCAGCAGCTAGCAAGCCTCTCTCCCTCCCTTTTATTATATTCAGGATATCCACCCCCAGAGTGGTAGAGCACCTACACCCACAAACCCAGCATTGGATCATGAATTAATCACAAACTATAGAAGCCTGCCCCAATGAGTGCATGAGGCTTTGGGGGCACAACTAGACATAAACCATAACACTGGTATAGAGAATAAATGGCTGCTTTAAAGAATAATTTTTTTTTCGTTTATGTATTTGGTATAGGGTCGCACTAAACAGCTTGGACTTGTAGTGATCCTCCTGTTTTCAGCCTTCCCAGTGCTGGGATTACAGGCATTCACCACCAAGCCCAGACTCGGTCAGTGCCTCAACATGCTCTGGGGACAGAGCGAGCCCAGCACTCAGGACTGGGGATCGAACCCCAGATCCTGTGCTTGCCTAAGCAGGTGCTTAGTCCACTGAGCTATCTCACCAGCCCAAAAATACATTTAAAGGGTGTCACCAGCAAGCAATCCAGCCTTTCTGATTTCTTTTGTTTATTTTTGTCTTTCTCAGGCAGGGTCTCCCTATGCACTTCAGGCTGGCCTTCAGATCACTTTAGCAAAAATCCTCCTGCCTCAGCCTCCCAGATGCTGGGATTATATGATGGGATTATAGTGCCACCATGCCCAGCTTCTTCTACTTTTTATCTCATATCTCTATCCCCTTCCTTTGCCAACCAACAGATTTCAGCTACACATGCACCAGTTCTCCTGCACAGCATCTGCACAGCACAACGTCTCATACTGTGGACCTGCAGGCCCATGGCCCTTTACCCCCGCCTCCTGGTCTACACTGTCTGCATGCTCCAAATTCACTTCTGGACAAGTCCTGTCTTACCACACACACTGTCAGTACCTGGCCATTCTGTCTTCTCACTTACTACCTGAAGATCAAGGTCCTGACACAGTCCTTCTTTCAAGCTTGAGATGTAGTAAAGAGATTGATGGAAACAAAACAACTACCAGCTCTTCTACCACTCATGCCCCGCTTTGTGTCCTTCACTCAAGTAGACCCCACAGCCTGTCAAGTCACCATCTTCTCTCCACAGCAGTCTCCAGCAGAGGGTCGTTGCTGCATCCCTCTGCTACCCACAGGTGCTGTTACAGGCATGCTCTTCCTCATGTTGTCTCTCATGCTCTCCCCTCCAACACACACACACACACACACACACACACACACACACACAGAGTCCACACATGGTTCTAGTGGCCTTGGCTAGGTCTCCACAACTGTCACCCCTGGGAACACCAGATTATACATGTGGCCACTGTCTACACCTCGCTCAGTCTGTCCAGTGCTAACACACAGGAAGAAGAGCCCAAGGACACGGTAGGCCTCTGGTCAACCTCCACCTTTCAGCACGTGCTCCCACACCTCACAACTAAAGACTAGGTTTTGGGGTCTACCGAGGGCAGTGAGGCCCCTTAACGGTGGTGTCTAATCAAAGCAATGACTCTATGGAGCAGACATCTACCAAGTGTCAAGGATTTTGCAATCATTGAAATGAACACTTTCCTTGAGACTCTCACAGTGGGAAAAAATAAAATTAAAAAATATATATATCGTATACCCTGGGAAAGACAGCGGAGAGAAGAGACACCTGGGTTACACCGGGAGCCTGGGCTGTACAAGAGCCTCAAAGGTGTGGATGCAGAATGGAGAGTGTATTGGGCCAAGAAGCAGACAGAAGACAGACTGACTAACTGGCAGGCAGACACACACACACACACACACACACACACACACACACGCACACACACACACACACACACCTGATTGGTGTGCAGAAACATGGATTCCACAAGCAGGCCAGCACAATCTGGCTCACACCAGTGGCTTAGTTTGCAGTGCCTGGGTGGTATCAATAGAGATTAAATAAATCACCAACTCTGGTCTCCACTTCCCATCAACTGGGAGAGTAAGGTACAAAATAAATTACCCAAATTGAAGGCTGTAACTAACGTCCCGTGCTCACAGAGAAGTGGGAGGAAAAGGTTAACTTTAATTCAGGTCTTAAGTAGAAAGATCATTGCCAGCGGGAAGGGAAAGCCCTCTCCCTAGGGTGGAGGGGTGGAAATCAAGGTGGGGCAGGAGGAGGAGGCCACCTTAGAGGAGGCTACCTTACAGGAGGCTAGAGAGGAGGAAGGCCAGCAGGACAGGGATTGGACCAGGGAATGGTGCCAGTGGGCTCCACCCCCTCCTGGGTACTTTTCAGGCTTGTGAGCCCAGGGACTGCGTTGTGCGGTCTGGTTACAAGGTGAGCAGGGACTGCAGAGCCCACCACGAAGAGCTGGGTAGATATAATGGTAGTGGGGCTGGGTGACAGCAGAGTTCAGGGCACTGTCAGCCTGGCTTCAGGTTTGGGCCGTCTCGGAGTTGTTACTGTTTTCCAGAGAAAAGGTTTCCCATGGCCTCCCTCCCAGCCCCTGTGCTGAAATCTGAAGGAATTAGGAGAGGGGAAGAGGTACAGCTGGCACATGTCAGGTGCAGGGAAGGACAACGGTGACCAGGACCAGGCTTTTGGAAAACTATGCACAAGTGCTTGTATCCTTCAGTGCATTTTCTCCCCCTGAACCAGCCTGTGGACTGACTGGGAAAACAGAGGACAGGACACACAGTGACACCCAAGCCTCCTTCTTTCTCCAGTGACTACACTGAGGACCTGTGGAAGGAGAGGTGGAGGGTGGAGATTCAATCCCAGCCATGACCGGGTAAGGGCAGGGCCTGTACTAATTACCTGATTCCAGAAATGCCCCTGTGCTGAGGCCTCAGGAAGGTGATGGGCGGGATCTTGGATCCTGGGAGGGAGGCAGAGTCCAGACACTGTTAATTCACATCAGGGCTGCCTCTGGGCTAGCACTTCAGCATTTCCATGATACTGAGAATTATGGAGCTGGTCATTTGTTTATCTGAGACTGAAGAAGTAAAAACCCATACAGAAGAGTAGAATATGCCCACTTTGGCAATCTGGCACAGTGTGATGTCAACTGCTAGTTTACGCACAACAGCTGTGTGTCTTTTTGCAGGCACCCTGGAGGGGCCATGGTGCCAAGCCAGTTGTGGGGAAGACTGAAGAAGCCCCTTCTCTTCCTGAGCAGTGCCTTCCTCCTCCTGGGCCCGACTTTGCTGAGCATGTGCCGAGACCTCATCTATTTGGCTTATTTCTTTCTCATGTTTGCTGATTTTCTCTTCTTTGGGTGTCTGCTCGCTGCTTTTGTGGAATGGCGCCGCTGATCAATGCAGAGAGCAAGGTAGTCCATGGAGACTGAGAGCCATTGGACCCAGTCAGTGGACAGTAAGTTGAGGGTGGGCAGGATGACCTGAATGCACTTGAGATCCGTTCTCCCTGTCCCTCTAGTTTCTGAACATAGACTCTGCTTTCCTCTGACACTCTCATAAGTCTGGGCTAACAAAGGGATATTTTGTGGACAGTGTACAGGAAAAGGGAAAAGAGTTATTTTCAGGAATTCGTTAATGACCTTCTTTCTCCTCCCTCAGAGACAATGAAGCTTTTGAGGTACCAACCTATGAGGAGGCAGTGGTGACATCACAGGCACAGAACAACACGCAAGAAGTGGATCAGCCACCCTCTTACTGCAGTGTTGTAGTCTGCTCAGGCTGGGCAGAGGACAGGCTCCCCAAGCAGAGAGACCCAGGACAGGCAGATTGGAAAATCGTGTGGGCTCAGAGGGCACCATGACTCAGGGAGGAAACCATGGAAGACCCGTATCAGTCTGTGGCTTTGGGGATGTGTTGTATCCACTGCTCTCAATTTGCAGTGCATGAGGGGGACACCCAAGGTAGAGCCTCTGATTCCACCACCTGCCTATGATGACTGTTTTGCTCTCCCTGAGAATGGTAACATTTTCTGGAAAGACAGCTGACACATGCCTAAGTGACTGGTGCAGGAATTCTGTCTCTTCATAGCCAACCCACTGACTCACGTGACCAGCATTACAAGTGTCAGAGACATTTCTATGGTAAGCTGGCTTAACCTATTTCATTTTTGTAACTAGATTTATAAGCTCCTTGTTCTGTAAAGCCTTGATCTTTTTATGTAAATACCTACCCATGCCAGACCATAAATTGTAACTGTTTGCCCTAATTAAAAAATGTTCCTCAGCGTCCCAAGGAATGGTTTAAACTCTAACCAAATGTCCTTCCTGAATACAGGAGCCATGGCTAAACCTTGAAAGAATCCCCTTTCCTCTCCCAATGCTGCAGTTTTAAAGTGCAGTTTTTCACTCTAAAGGTTTTGCTTTGTTTCAACTCAGCGTGCATTCTGCTTAGTTTCTCTGAGGGAGTGTTGCCGCTGAGCTCAGCTAATAAAGCGTTCCAAACTCTTCCTTTGGTTTTGGTGTCTATTGTGTTGTGGTGGGCCACATTTGGGGACTTGTCTGGGATCCCTCTGATACAGAGAGAAAAGCTGATCTCGGGTGGGTGACCTCCAAACAATATAGGGAACCTCTAAATGACATAGGAAAAAGTGATCTCCTGACCTGACATGGACGAGTTTGTGTTCTCTAAAACCAAAGAATAAATTTTAGGAACAAAAAGATTATGAGCAAAATACATTTATTGAGGGAAAGAAAGCTCCTGTCTGAGAGAGGGGAGCCTGAGCTGGTAGTTCCCCAGAAAGCTGTCTCTTTCAGACCTTTATAGTGTAAAACCATGTGGGATAAAGGTGGAGAGAATGGGAACTTGCTTAGGTGGATGTGGGGTGGGACAAAATTGTGGTCAACCAATGGGATTATGAACACCATTGCTCAGGTAAAATTGATTAAGTCCAGGACCAAATGAGAAAGCAGTCACATACGAAGGGGGCATGAATGTAAACAGGGCCTTATCTGGTAGCCATCAGATGATTCTTCCTGGCTTTCTTAGGGTAATGATCAATACCAGATGCTATTCTTAGAGAGGTTAGCATTTGTTTGGTGTCTAGGTCGAACTCAGCAGAAGCATCCATCCCTCCTACAGTTGTAAGGTATCTTGTCTTCTATGTACCTCCTTCAAGGGCCTGGCCCTGTCGGCCTGCCTATATTTCTGTGTAACTCAGCTGCCTGCAACTCCTTTAATGGGACTCCCTAGGCTCCAAACCAACCCCTAGACCCCTATCTCTCAGAACCATTGGCAACTTATCCAAGAGACTTGGTATGCTGGACTGGTCCATCTACAGTGGCGCCACAAGGTAATCTGTAATTAGTATTGGGTGCACTCTTTGTACTTGGTCTCTGAGGTGTCAGACACAACTTAAGCCTCCTTGGACATTCCCCGGGCAAGATGTTGCCAGGGACTTGTTAATAGTAAGGGTGGGGTGGGGGGGAATAGTACCAGGGACTTCTTGGTATTTTGGGTTTCAAATTCATGTTCATTGTTCTTGTCTTGGTCTGTCTTTGTCTCCATCTACTGTGTTTCGTGTCAAAATGGGTCAGTCTGCTTCCACTTCTTTGTCACCATTGCAACTTGTTCTTAACCACTTTAAAGATTTCAGGACTCACGCCCAAGGCTTTGGAGACCCAGTTTATCCAGGAAAACTCTAAACTGATCCCCCATTGGGGTCTCCTGGCCTCTGGAGGCATTTTTAATCTTTCAGTCTCTCACCAGAACTGGAGAGTCATCTTCAGAAACCTGGGACACCCTGACCAGGTCCCTTACATTCAGGCTTGAATTGATCTTGTCCATGACCCTCTGAATGGCTCAAGGTTAGCTGTTCTGGATGCCATTCCAGGATGACTGGCCAATTCCACATGGTCGCACTGGCAGTTCCAATTGATAAGCAGCTGTGACCCCCGACCATCCCCCTCAGAACTTGCTCTTTCCATCTGCCATGCAGTACACAGATAAATTCATTATGCAGTTGTTAAAATGTTCGTCAGAATGTGTTGATGAATGTAAGCTAAAACATGGAAATGTTATAAGGTTATGGTATTTCTCTAATGGGACATTTTATGACTGTTTTGTACTTATATGTGTTGCATTTGAACTAGATGCTATACATACTGGTATTCATTTGACTTTAGGCAACAGCACTAGAGAGAGTAAAGTTAATAAGCCTCTAGTGAACTTTATGTAAATTTATGTAAAATGCGACTTTTAGCCAGCTCAGACTAAGAAAATCTACATGCCTGCATATGAAACATAGGACTCCTTTTGCCAGTTAAATGACATTAGGTGGGCAACCGTTCTTAAAGAGTTGGAGGACAGGTTTCACTGGGACAGACAGGTTCTGATCCCCCTCTACATGCTAGAGGAAATGTCAGACCTCCTCTGTTTCAGTTTCCTTTCTTTGACCCTACTCCTAATTTTCCTGCTTTTTGTACTTTCCTTTCTAGAGGCATATAAAATTAGGAAAACTCTATAGACTGTTCCAACTAAGAGAAGCCCTTAAAAGTGAACATTTATTAATGCGGAAGGCAGAAAAATGATTTTTAAAAGGACACATATCCTGTCTCTGGGTCAGATGAGACAAAGAAGACTATGCCCATCCAGGAGAACACATATAAAAGCCATGTCCTGGCTTAGTGTTCTGGGCAGGTCTCCTTCAGGAGGCTAAACCTGAGACACAGTGGAGAGAACCGACTTCTGGGTGACACCAGAAGGAGCTGTTTTGAAAAGCAGCATACTTATGGGACCAAAACACATTTTGTGTAAAGGAGGATTTCCAACCTTTTCTCCTAGGTCTATATATCATTTAGGTGCATAAGAGATAAATTGTAGACTTAAAGCCTTTACTGTAAAGTGCTTAGATAATCTTGTTCAGGCTTTTTAACTATTCGTTATAGAATTTGGACAAACAGTGGTTACTCTGCCAGCTTAGAGCAGCTGCTACTCTTTGAAGCAGAGGACAGGTTTCCCCAGCCGTTCTTTGGTGAATCGCCATTGAAGCCTATGGCTGATGGAATGTTGACCAGAGAAACTGCTGGATTCCTTTCTGGAGACACCTCTAGTTGTATGAGCCAACAGAAACTGAGGAGGCCTGAGGGGTCATGGCCGGGGCTACTCTCTGGTGGACACCTAAAGGTGCTTGGTAGAAACTGGCTCGTGACCACTGAAAGATCTCCACTTACCTGCTGTACTGTTTTCTCTCTTTCTACTAGTAAAATAGGAATTCTACCTGAGCTTTTCAGTAGAGCAACTTAATGAGTCACTCCTTCAGAAATAGGCTGAGGCAGCTTGCAATAGTTTACATTCTGCAGCAGCTGTCAAGGAAATGATTTACATCTGTGGGTTACACAGTAAGAGTAAAAAAGAGGGGCTGGGAAGATGGCTCAGTAGAATAAGTACTTGCCTGGCAAACGCAAGGGCCTCAGTTCAATCCGTGGTTCCGCCAAAAGAAAACAAATTTTAAAAAGATATTTTTGCCAGCCTTAATGTAATGTGTTTTTACCAGTATGTAAAACTTGACTGAGAAGTTGCAAATGGAGCAGCAGTAGCTAGTGCAGCAGCGGCAGATACTTCTAGCACCTAACACAGGCATCTCAGGAGGAACGCCAGGGGCTCTACCTTCGCTTCCTGGAAAGATCTAGATTTACTGATAACATACGAACCGTCTTGTTGAGAGAAGTTCAAACTCAGTTGTTTGAACTTCTGATGATTTGTAATTTTTTTTAAATTTTGACATATTGATCTACACTGGGGAGAATTCTCCCTTTGTTGTTTCCTAGAGAATCCCAACCTCCAGCTGTGCCTTCCATGCTGTCCTCACTTGTCCTGTCCTCGCTGATACCAGGGTGCAGCTATGCAGACAGTTACTTCAGCTCTGGCCACCCAACCCCTTTTAGTCAGCTACTCCTAACTACTCCATGGTGCGGTTGATACCGACATCAGTGGAAGGGATGGACCCTCCTGGCCCTTCATGACTGGCTTTGGTTATTTTTTCTTTCCAAGAATGGGAAGGGTTGAGCACACAATAGGAAGCTGACACCATACAGTACAGCTGGGACCCCTGTGTATGCTGGAGAGAGAGTCTTGCAGCTTCGGCCCCAAGACAGGGATGATTGGAGCTGTGGGCGACAGAGCAGGGGCTCATTTCCTCTACACATTTTGGCTATCAGACCTCTGTATAAAAACGTCAGTGCTCACTTTTTGTATTTAAAATTAAAAATTATTCAAACTCAAAAAAAATTTGATTGCTAGATGATAAATGTAAGTTTCACCTGTGAGCTTCAAGTTTAAATCTTGTCCAATTGCTAGAAATGTTTACCTAGGTGATTAGATGAAAAACACAAGTACCTGGAGACTTGCTCAGTGCACGGAGTCAATTCCCTCCAGTCAATGGTTCTATCTATCTCTAGAAGTGATCTTTATGGCCTGAGAATTGCTCCCTTCCAATTGACCTTTTATGCCATAGTGATGCTTCCTTCTGTACACACTCCGATCGCCAGCAAATGGAATGCAGAGAAGAGTATCAACTATGATGCTATTTTATAACTACAAAGATGATGTAAAAAATGATAAAAATGTCTTATGTTCACATTTGGTTTGCATTACCAAGGTTTTTGATATTTAAATTTTAAAATGTAGATATAAACAAGAGGAGAACCAGGCAGTTCGGCCTCACCCACCCTTACTAAAATTAAGGTTTTTCCCCTATTTGCATTTCAAAAGGGTGGCCTTCTAGAACAGCTATAATCCAAGCCCTTACAAGGCTATACCCATCCTCAGCTGAGTTTATACAAGCTTTTCAAGGATAATATATTTTTAAAAAGTAAAAAAGACAGTTTAAAACCTCCAGAGTTTGTGACTTTTTCTCTGTGACCTAAAACAGATAATGTCAGATTTGAAAAAGTCTTTGGATGACCCTGATAAGTACACTGATGTCATTTATTCAGCTTTATAAACTAGATTGAAAAGATGTAATGTTACTCTTAAACCAAACTTTGACTTCTGTGAAAGACAGGCAGTATTAAAAGCTGATGTTGCATTTGGAGATAAGTGTCATATTATTAATTTTAAACAACCAAAAGATAGACAGCCAGTCTAACTTGGTTTAGTTGTAACAGGAACTACCTGCTCCCCCTGGAGCCCAAGCAGTCAGAGCCTGCTGGCCAAATAGGCAGCCAGGAGATTGCAATACAAGATACTTTCTAGTGTGTATTCTTTTTTTTTTTTTTTTTTTTTTTTTTTGTCTTTTTGAGACAGGGTCTCGCTATGCAGTTCAGGCTGGCTTTAAGCTCACTTTGTAGCTCAGGCTGGTCTCGAACTCACAACAATCCTCCTGCCTCAGCCTCCCGAGTGCTGGGATTACAGGCTCTAGTGTGTATTCTTGAAGGTCTAAAAACACTAGAACCAAACCTTCTAGTTATTTTAAATTTTAGCTATTTACCAGGAAAAAGATAAACACCCCTCTGATTTCTTGTAATGTTTAATACAGACACTGGTAAAGCATACTTCCTGTGATGCTAATTCAGTAGAGACAGATTACTCTTACAAATAAGTTTATTACTCAGTCAGCTACAGATATTAAAAAAGAGCTACAAAAAATAGCTTTTACTTCAGACAACTCACTTGATACTTTACAGGGTACTGAGAAAACAATGTCCTATAATCAGAACTGAGAGAAAACCAGCAAGAGAAAGCAAAGAAATAAAACAACTGCCTTTGTTGTGGCCTCAAAACAGACCTAAGTCTGATTCTCTTGGCTTTAAGAGCTCATCGATGATGAGGTTCATCTGCTACTGCTGTCAGAAGCTAGGCCAGCATTAGAGGGACTGCTTCAAGAGGCCCACAAGCCATGCCCTGACTACCAAGGCAACACTGGAAGTGAGACTGCACTCCCAGGAGGCCCCAGGGCTCAGACTCAGCTTCCTAGGTGGTCCATTAGGACTAAAGGACAGTCCCCTTTAGGACTAAAAGAGGACAGAGATAACAGTCCTCCCTCTGGCTGGACTCTTATCTCTACCTGTTATCTCCAAGGAGGAGCCCTGAGTAATCATGACTATAGGAAAAAACCCAGCCTATTGCTGGATATTGGAACAGGTTTCTGTCTTTCTCCAACACTGACCTACCTTCCAGGTATCATACCTCAACAGAAACAGACTTTAGAAGATACATTGCTTTAGCTATAACTGAGATGCTGTCATTCATATGTAAGACTTAAAGTATTTCACTAGTTAAAACAGGTTCCCAAGGACAGATAACATCCTGTCAACATAAAAATGTTCTAAAGACACTGGCTACACAGTGTCCAATAGCTTTGGGCCTACAGATAGAGCAAGGTCTTGCATTTTTGAGATAAAACTCAGAGCCACAACCTTAAAAGGAGAAATCCCTCTGCAGTGCCCCTTGTTTACAATAGGGGCCATATCTAAAACACTGAATGGGACATTGGTTTAATCAGATTAAATACTATATATTTCATGATAAGTGTATTAAGTTAGCCTGGTTGATTTCTGATGTAACTCAGGTATTTCAAACTGCACTTAAATTACTTAAAAGCATTGACAGTAAAAATAAGGTATTAATCTGGTTTTCATATGATCTCAGAATTTAGAGATAATTATAAGTACAGCTAGAGGGACCTATACTGTCAGACTCCACAAAGGGATCTAAAAGCTAGTGGGTTATGATTGCTAGCCTTAAGTTTATCAATGTACCTGTTAGCTCAAATGTTCATTCTTTGATTATATGTGCTCTAATTTCTCAGAAAATTTGTTCTCTCCTAAAAGATACCAAAACCTATGTAGTCATGCAGGAGGCCTTAAAACCAAAAAGTTATACCTTGCTCAGTGAGTCGCAGGTATCTGACACAAGCTGCAGAACTTAAAAGGGTTTGCAGGAATAAATTTGTCTGAGTTGAGGTGTTTCACAGTAAAAAGGATACAGAATGGAACTATAGATGAAAAATAAAAATAATAGTAGCAGCCTACAGGAATGAAGGCTGATCAGAAAATGGGAAAAAGTTAAGCTTCCCTGCATCCAGACAGAGAAAAGAAATATTTCAAGCAAAAATGTCCAAAACTGCTAGAGAAGAAAAAAGAAAGTGTTTATGATGGAGTTAAAAAAGTTTCAGATTGAGGTAGTCACGGGTCTTCCCCTCTCAGCCTGAGGGAACCCATGTTAGCTGCCAATATACATAAAAGACCTGTTAAACGTTTGATAAAAGCTCATACAGATTTGTCAGTAGTTATCCAGCCAGTGACCCCACTTGCAAACTGGAGTACTTGATGTTTTCCCTATTTCTGACAATTCATGTGCCCATAGCAGTAATAAAATTGGTGAGACTAAGAGTAGGCCAGTTTATTTGAGACAATACCTAATGGAATAGAAGATAAAAGGGATTAAACCCAACCCTTAAGAGATACCTGCTAATAGACCTACAAAAGGTTCTGACTAGTGTTTTTATAGTTACAAACTTTAAAAGGTTATTACATTCCAGATCTGCTAAGTGATTACTATATCCTGTTGATGTTATTATTTCTTTAATTGTTTCTCTGGCTTTGCCTCCTTCAGATTTAAAGCTATTCCCCCTATCCAAGGTACAAATGCCTGGTGTCTATGGAGGGTCTTTAGGTTAAATGTCTGGAGATTATCTCTGACTGCTGGTCAACAACTGTGACCCCTTTCAGCCTGGACAAGCCACAGCAGTCATTGCCCATACTTCCCTCACATCAGTTCAGTTATTTCTTCAGAGGAAAAAAAATCTTGAAGTTAGCCAAGTTAGATTAAAAATATTATAGGCAGTCAGACAGAATTAGGCCCTCAAGGAGACAAAATTAGACAAGGTAACTACAGCTTGAGAGAGAAAGATGCTCCCCACTGCGGACCAGACCTCAAGAAAAAAGAAAAAAAAAACTACCTGGCTGATTACAGCTCAAAAAGGTGGCACAAAAACCAATGGGGACATGGGAAATACTGCCTGTTTTAGAGTTCTTAAAAAACCCACCTAGTCAGACTTTGTTGTATATGTCTTTTATTTGTTGTGGTTTTTTGGCAGAACCAGGGATTGAACTCAGGCCCTTGCACTTGCCAGGGAAGTGCTTATTCCACTGAGCCACCTCCCTGGCCCTAAGACTTTGTTAACTAATGTTCCTTGCTGTTTGAGTAGATTAATAATGGTGACCCCATGTCAAAATAATTTGATATAGGGGCCAAGGAGAGAGTTCAGTGGAAGGGCCGGCGGTATAGCTCAGCAGATTTGCTTAGGTAAGTGAAGGGACCAGGGTTCAATCCCTGGTTCCACATGAAGCACCGGCCCCGCCTTCACACACCTTAATCCCAGCACTAGGGAGGCAAAAAGCAGGAGGATCACTATAAACGTGGGCTGCATAGTGAGACCCTGCACCAAAACAAAAACCTTAAAAAAAAAAAGATAGCTCAGTGGAATAAGTACTTCCTTGTCAAGTGCAAGGGTCTGAGTTCAATCCCTGGTTCCACCAAACAAATAAATAAATTGAAATAACATCCCTACAAAGGGCCATGAGTACATAAAAACTTAAGAGATTTAAGAATATACTATGATATTTAGTTTTGTTAAAAACCTCTTCTTTGACAAAAAGAGCACAACACCAACCCTAACATCATTGATTGTTGGCTATGTTTGACTCAGCCCCTCCCTTTTAGATGGGACTTGCTACACATGCCTCCCTAGGCAACAATCAGACCATCAACATAAGTCAATTCTACTGGACCTGAAGACAGATCACCCTGTTGTTGGAGCCAACAACCAATCCTCACCCTAGGAAACATCCAAAGAACAAATGGAACTTGCTTTCACTCTCCTAACTATAATTTAGCACAATTCCTTATCTAGATTTTTGCTCAAATGCTTTCATCATTTACAATCACTCCTATCCTGCTAATTAATATTTGAGGGCTTCCTCTGGGTCATGGTGTGCTTGCACTAATGGAATCATTCCTTGTTTAATACTTGGTGTGTTTGCCCAACAGCCTGAGTTGTGCATTCTGGTCCGTATTTTCCCTCAGGTATGTTGGTATTCGGGTGATGGGGTTGTGAACATCTCTAAAAGAGCTGATCCTGTTTTGGTACCATTTTACTGGGACTGGGGCCTCACTGGGGCTATAGCCCTCGGGGCATCTAGCTTAATCATAGGAGATAAAAATTATAATAAACTAAGCACAAAAGATTGACAAAGATATGACAGCTCTGGAGAGTTCAGTCTTCAACTAGAAGAATCACT
Organism: Ctenomys sociabilis; assembly: GCA_004027165.1. Classification (NCBI taxonomy): domain Eukaryota; kingdom Metazoa; phylum Chordata; class Mammalia; order Rodentia; family Ctenomyidae; genus Ctenomys; species Ctenomys sociabilis. The sequence goes on along the minus strand of PVKA01010930.1, from coordinate 49,349 downwards.
AGGGTCATTAGCTGAAACGGTCCTCCAAAACAGGCAAGAACTAGACCTAATATTCATTAAAAAAAAAAGAGGACTTTGTGTGGCTCTGCGTGAAGCATGTTGTCTCTACACCAACCACTCAGGAGTAATCCAAGATAGCATACATAAACTTAAAAAACAACTACAAAAAAGAGAACAATAACGAATGCAGAACAAAACTGGTTTTCAAGTTTATTTTCACTGTCCCCATGGTTAACCACCTTGCTCTCAACTCTAGCTGGCCCCCTCATGCTCCTGTTCCTGGCGTTCACCGTCAGGCCCTGCACTATTAAATGGCTGTTAAACCACATCTAGATTGCAAAAATATTATTAAAAGCAAAAAGATATAAACAACTGCCATTACATTAACATGACCCCAATGAGCCAAGGATTTGACTCCGTAACAAAAACCAGTGGGGAATATCGTAAACTAGATTAACTTACTTTGTTTTTATAACAATATTTATAAGCTCCTTGTTCTGTAAAGCTTTGATCTTTTCTGTAAACCCCTACCCATGCCAAACCATAAGTTGTAACTGTTTGCCCTAAATAAAAACTGTTCCTCAGCAACCCAAGGAATGGGTTAAACTCTAACCGGATGCCCTTCCTGACTACAGGAGCCATGACTAAACCTTGAAAGAATCCCCTTTCCTCCCCCAACCCTGCAGTTTTTCACCTTAAAGGTTGTGCTTTGTTTCAACTCAGAGCGCATTCTGCTTAGTTTCTCTGAGGAAGTGTTGCTGCTGAGCTCAGCTAATAAAGAGCTCCAAATTCTTCCTTTGGTTTTGGTGTCTCTTTTGTCACGGCGGGCCACAATTTCTACCTGTCTGGAACCGCATTTCCACCTAAACATCATAAATGGAGACTTGGACCCATTGAAGAAGGCCATGTGGGCAACACAACGTGAGTCTTCCCTGCAACGCTCACTGACCTGCCAATGTCCGTTATTTCGAGTTAGACTGAAGGTGAAGCGCCGGAACCTGTAGAAAGAAGAAAAGTGAGGCGATGCTGTGTTACATCCGCTGTGGATGCTTTGCCTCGGTCAGATGCCTTAGTCTTTCAGTCACATCAGGTGTTCTTACCCTCTTTATTTTACTTATTTATTTTATTTATTGGCGAAACCAGGGACTGAACTCAGGCCCTCGCACTTGCCTGGGAAGCGCTTATTCCACTGAGCCATCTCCCTGACCCCTTACCCTCTTAAGAAAATTTGGATAATTTGCACAAGACTACACTGCTAGTAACATTAAAAGAAAAAAAAAAAAAAAGCATCAATGGACTTCTGTTCCAAAGCCTACTACATTATCAGTACCATGTAACAAACGGGAAGCCAGGCCATCCGCCACAATCTCGTCTGGAGACCACGGCTGGTAATGGATGGAAGACTCCACGTAGACACAAAGGGAGACAGTCGCGTCCCTAAGTGGGGTGAGCTGAGCAGGACCCAGAACACGTCCAGCCTCCCCCAAGAGCGCCCTCTAGCGCAAGAAGCGCCTTCTGCCCCAGCCGATCCACTCTATAAACCAGCGAGCTGTCTAGCCACAAAGGTCTCCAAGAAATTGCCACACGTTGGGCCGGCGGGCGGGGGCGGGAGTCCGGGGAGGGACTGTGGTTTCCGCGGGAAACTTTAACCAATAGAACTCTTAGGTGGGCGGGGCACTGCGCTTTTCCCGCCTCTTCCACTTCCGTTTCCCCGGTTCCTGCTCACGCCCCATTGGACGGTGCTACCCCGGCCGCGTCTCTGCGCTTGCGCACACACCTATCGCGACGGGGGCGACACCTGCCTGGCGCCGGGCGGGTGCTAGGAGCTGTAGTGCGCAGGCGCGCGGTGCGACGGTGGCAGGGGGAGGGTGGGATGCGGAGGAAGGGGGTGGAGGGGCGCCGGGTCTGTTTGGGTTGTGGGCGGTCCGTGCACAGCCCGGGAAAAGCGGGAAATGGCGGCGCCTAGCGCGGCCGCCCGACCCGCTGTGCAACAAAAGGGGCTCATGGCTGCCGACCGGAGGCGCAGGTGAGTGGGGGACGCCCCGGGGGTCTCGGAGAGGCCTGGGACAAAGGGCCTCGGCTCCTGGCATGCGGCCCTGCAGCCCCTCTGCGGAGCTCTGGGAAGCGGCCGCGGCCGTGCTCCCTGCCAAGGGCGTGCGGTCCCGCCGAGCCGGGGCGCCCGGAGCCTCCCCTCGCGCGGGGGTGTGCGGGCTGGTCCCTCGGCCCGGTGCCCTGTGGACGGAAGCGCCAGTTCCCTTTGTCTCTCCCAGCCTAAGCGTAGCCCTGTCCAGTTCTGCTCGATTGCAGCTTTTGCTGGAGATGCGCCATTCTCTCCTGGCTTTCCTTCCGAACCACGTATAGCCCTTTAAGAACCGACGAGACCTGCAGACTTGAGTGTTGTGTGCATTTGACCTGGCTCGCGTGCATCGTGACCTGCATTTTCTGTGTACAGTGATAGCATTTTTTCAAAGAATTAAGCACAGGCTGTGGGAGTTGAGCGCTTGGAAAGAGCTAGTAGGTTGCTGTAGTTCCGTGCGTGCCTCTGCCCCTGTCGCTCCCCGCTCGAGGCAGTGACCCGGGAGGACTTAATTAGCGCTGTTCCAAACGCGGGAGATGGATGTAGGACTTCGAGGAAGGATGCTTCAGGAGGACGCCGATCTTTGGGGACCTCACAGGACTCACCCCGTGATGTGATGGGAAGAGGCAGGTGCGCAGAGAGCGCTTGATAACTTCCGATGGAAAGCAGTGAGCTGCTGGATGAAAATCCCCGTCTGGAGCTTTCGCGAGAGTTTAGAACTAGTCAGATGTGGGTATGGATGAGATTGAGTGGAGAAAGGAATTTTGTGGGAGAGTTTGAGCGCTCTATCAGCATTTAAGGGCGGGTTGAAAGTCCTGCAAAGCAAACAGTGTAGTAGGAGAGGACAGAAAGCATGAAGTTCGGTGTTGTGAAGGCTAGTGGAAGAGAAAGCTTTAAGGATTACATGTTTAGTCAAGAAAGACGTCTGCTCCATCATTGGTTGTATCTCCTGAGGAAACAGCCACCAAGAATATCCCCACCTTGGTTTCTACAGAATTTGCCTATGTCCACATTGTTGTTCTTCTGGTGTGCTTTAAGATAATTCCTAAGTGGGTGATTTGTATAGTTGCTGTTATTTGTATAAGGAGGTTTGGAGCAGCAGTTGTAGTATTCTCAGCGCCTCATGTGCCTCAGGACCCTACCTGCTCTCCTGGGTTTCTGAGTTCCTCCCTTTTGTTCTGACTGGAGGCCAAGAACATTTTCATACCACATACAGCATCCTGGATGCATGATATTTCAGTGAGAGAATACAAGTTAGAATTAAAACAAAAAATTACAAATGGTACAGAGTTTCATTTGACAGTAGTATGAATATCATAGCATTCATTATAATGCATAGCATCTTTAAAATCAACCAGCAATTTTTTTTTTTCTTGTGCTTAGTACAGGGTCTTACTACACAGCTTGGAGCAGTGATATTCCTGTGTTTTTGGTCTCCTCAGGGCTGGAATTAAAAGTGTATGCCACCATCCCTGGGTCTTGGTGGCCCCAAGGCATCTGGTGCTGAGGATCGAACCCTGGTCCCTGCACTTGCCTAAGCAGGTGCTTAATCCACTGAGCTATCTTGTTGGCATTTTAAAAAAACATCTTGAGCTAAGTGAAACAGTGATAGAGTGGAAAGGATGGTGTGCCTGAATAAGGAAATGCCTGGAGAATTTGACAGGAAAGATACATATTTCACGCTTTTGCGGGGAGGGTGGGGATCAGGTAGAACTTAGGCCCTTGCGCTTGCCTGGGAAGGGTTTATTCTACTGAGCCATCTGCCTGGCTTCTCATGCTTTTCTTTTCAAAGGAATTCTTAATTTAAAATGAGTGAGGAACCTACTAGGAAGGAAGCTCATGTGGAAAAACAGGATTAAAATAGTGTCACTTTGCTTTGCCACTGCCGTCAGGACCTTGATGTTTTATGTTTGAAAGCTAAAGCTAAGGAGCTATTGATTTATGTAAATTAAGGCACTTAGACATACATAGTGAAAATGACTTTGCTAATTTAAAAGTAGAAGCTAATGTATTTCCAAACTAATAGTGTAAAGAAATCTTTGAATTGCAAACGAAATAATTTAGTGTCCCTTCCACTCTGATTCCAAATCATGATTTGTTGTCTGTCTTTTGAGTCATGTTGTGTCCCTCCTTGATATTTTTGTGACTTTCCTATTACTTTTGCTATTTACCCACATCTCAGAGGATTCTGGTTTCCAGTGTCAATTTTGTCACCAAAATTTAAAGTTGGAGAAAACCATTTGCAGACGTAATCTAGAGAGTGTGTCCCTGTTTAACCTGGCTATTGTTCATTCCTCATCAACGAACATATTAAACTTAAGTTAGCTTTAGGTGACTTATATATATATATATAGTACATTCTGAAATTATTCTCTCAAAGGTGTCCTGCCAGAGGATGGCTCCTTGAATGGGGTGTGTGTTTATTTTCAATACAATGGGTATTCTCTCATCTGGGCTTACCATTCACCTCAAATGGTCCCACTTACACTCCACTTGCCTTAAGACCATGTTGCTGCTTAGTACATCTTTGAATTGAACCGGACTCAATAAAGCAGGCTTGATCTTGGTTGTTCTAAGCCCTGATTGCTTGGATCATATCCACACACGCCTCTTCCACTGACCTTCACTTGACACCTTCTTCTCCTCTACCTTGCTATAGAGTAACAGGAGCATGTGGCATGCTTCCTGACCATCAGGAAACTCTAAAAAGGAACCGAGTGGTGCTGGCCAAGCAGCTGTTGCTGAGCGAACTGTTAGAACATCTCCTGGAGAAGGACATCATTACTTTAGAGATGAGAGAACTCATCCAGGTACGTGGAGGTGAAAGAGGGTGAGGCCAAGAAGGCAAATTGGAATGGCAGAAGGTAGAGTGTGGGAGGATGTTATATCTGAGGAAATGCCTCAGGAATTTGACAGGAAAGATAGGTATTTCAAGATGAAGAGGTTGGAGAGATAGCTCAGTAGCCTAAGGCACCTGCCTGGCAAGTGCAGAGATCCAGGATCAATCCCCAGCACTGCATGCCATGCCTATCCCCAAAACCGGGTGTGGTGGCACACACTTGTAATCCTAATCCTAGGGAGGCTGAGACAGCAGGATCACTGAGTCTGAGCTGGGTAGTGATACCTTGTACCAAATAGATAGATAGATGGATGGATGGATGGATGGATGGATGGATGGATGGATGGATGGATGGATGGATGAAAGGAAAAAGTTCAAAATGAATGGGATGTCTGCTTTATATATTTTTCTTTTAAAAGGAATTAATTTAAGAGGCTGGGGAGATGGCTCAGTGGAATAAGCGCTTCCCTAGCAAGCACAAGTGCCTGAGTTCGATCCCTGGTTCCGCCAAAAAAAGAAAATAATAAGAAATTAATTTAAAATGAGTGAGGATACTATGAGAAAGAACACATATATGGGGGGAAAAATAGGATTAAAACCAGATTAAGTAAATCTGACATCATGTTTCATTTTGTGTCTTAGGCCAAAGTGGGCAGTTTCAGCCAGAATGTGGAACTTCTCAATCTGTTACCCAAGAGGGGCCCTGAGGCCTTTGATGCTTTCTGTGTGGCGCTAAGGGAGACCAAGCAGGGTCACCTAGAAGACCTGTTGCTCACGACCCTCTCTGATCTTCAGCATGTACTCCCACAGGTATCAGACCCTAGAAATGTAAGGTTCTGGGGAGGGTTCACCTGGCTGGGAAGAACTTCTTCAGGGCAGGGTGAGGAAGAGATCTTTATTTGGCCTGGACTGTCTTTTTAACGTTGGTCACGATGTGTCCTGATTTCTTACAGTTGAGCTGTGACTATGACATGGGCCTCTCTTTGCCAGTGTGTGAGTCCTGTTCTCCTCCCAAGCAGCTCCGCCTGTCATCAGGTGAGAATTGGGGAAAAGCGACCTCACCCATTCATTTCTCAAATGTGACCGGTGTCTAGTTTCTCCCTTATAGGAGACATATTTCTTATTGGGCATGGTTCCTCACTGTATTCTTTAGAGCCTAGGAGGACAGTTTAGATAAGGAATTTATATAAGCCACCAGTTGGGTCCTTTTACCTTCCATTACAGGTAACATTCTTCAGGTTAATTGGCCCTTTGAACTGTTGGTAGAGGTAGGAAATCCTGCACATGATTAGCTCCATCCTGCTGTGAAAACAGAGAAGGCTATCGTTAGGGCCATGAGTCTGCTGGTGGGCAGCCTAGTGATAAGAATCAGGGTTTGACCCGATAGCCCTTTTTCAGTCACTAAGCAATACTGCATGCAAGCCCAGTGCAGAGGCCACATGGTACCTTGGTCTGAAGCCAGCAGGGTCAGGGCACTGTATTTTTCAAGACCAATTCAGAGGGGTGACAGTGGTGTGCTGGAGTGGGGGTTTGAACTGTCTCCCAGTAGTCTGGCTTTCTGCCTTACTGCAGATGTGGTGGAGTGCTCCCTTGATAATGGTGACGGCCCTCCCTGCCTCCAGGTGAAGCCTTGTACCCCCGAGTTTTATCAGACACATCACCGGCAGGTGAGTTGTGCATAGTAGCACGAATTGGGCAAGGAGATAGCTGTGTGGGACATCTCAGCCTACTTGGTGTCCACTTAGTATTTTGTCTGTCAGAAAGTCCTTGCTGATTGTTATGTGGGGGCCATTTCTATTTTCATCTGGTGATGTTAAGATTATAGTATCATGTCATTATTATTATTATTGTTATCTTGGAAGTGGCTGGTCTAGTGGAGTCATCATGGCTTGTGTGGTTAAGGAGCTCTAACTGGCCTCCCTTGTCCAGGCCTACAGGTTGCAGTCCCAGCCTCGAGGCCTGGCACTGGTACTGAGCAACGTGCACTTCACGGGAGAGAAAGACCTGGAATTGCGCTCTGGAGGGGAGGTGGACTATAGCACCCTCGTCACCCTCTTCAAGCTTTTGGGCTACAGTGTCCACGTCCTGCATGACCAGACGGCACAGGTACCTCAGGCTGGAGAGGCTGGCCTGTGAATCAGGGTGAGGCCACGTGTTGAGGCCAGATGTGTCTACTGCCCTTTGGCTTTCCACATGGGTCTTTTAAATGCTGGTCTTCCAGTCTCACTAGTAAGAAGGAATTAGGGCCAGCTAGTTGTTTAAATGTTTGACATCTAGGGTAGCTGTGCTGTCAGAGTAAGAATAGTCTAGGGTTAAGTGCTGCCTTTTACATGCTCAGAAACTTGACTCCCAGTCCCTCAGGAAGTGATGAAACAGTGCGATTCATGCTAAGCACCTCACAGGAGATATTTATAAACCAGGACTGCACAGGATATTTTATTTCCTGGTTGCTGCCCCTACTTAAGAGCCAAATTATTGTTTTGATGATTGACTTGGCAGACAAGATTCCTTCAAATGGAAGTCTATAAATACTGCATAGGGACCGTCTATGTGTGGGGTCTTACCGGTTGTGTGGCCCGAAAATCTTAGTCTTAGGCTAGATTGCTTCTGGATTAGATTCTTACAAGTCTTAAACATTTTCATTATGGGTTGTTTAGTCCTTGTTAACCTAAATTACTGAGCTGTGCTGTTGACTGCTGTATCTAATATTCTTAGTCTATTTGTAAATTTGTTAACTCTTGTAGCCATTTCTTGCCTTTGGAATTATCAGTGGTGAAACTAAAATTTGTGAAAGACCCACATGTACCTGTTGAGGTATAAAGTCTTGGTGTTGTGTTCAGTGTGGGCTATACGGTTTTTGTTGTTTCCTCAGCTCTCCCACTTTATGAGAGCTGCATGTTTGCTGTGCTTGGGGTGCAGCCAGATTCATGATAAGGTGCCTGGGTGTTGTCTTTTCCATGCCATTTTTCCTGGCTTCTCATAGCAACCTAATAAACACACCCTTGCTTCAAAGCCTTGACCAGAACAATACCTCTGGTCATCAAGTAATGAAGTAGATTACGCGTTGTCCTGAGGCATCTAGGTATGAATGGAACAAAAGAAGCTTACCCTCCTGCCATTGCTATATATCTTTTTCCTTGCTGCAGTAAAACCCCCAAAGTTAAAGGAAGAAAGCTTTACAGTGTTTCAGCTTGCAGTCTGTAGAAGTTTCATTCAAGGGTTGCCTTGCTCCAAGGCAGGTGACATGGACGAGGGCCATTGCAGAGGAGAAATATTCCATGGCAGAGAAGACAGCAAAAAAGCAAGTGAGCAGCGAGCCACTGTAGCTTCTATCTGTGCTTTTTATATTCCATCTCAGCTACTCAGCTTAGGACAGGGAGCACTCACACCCAGAACTGTGCAAACCAGTCCGTGGGCTAATTCAGTAATCACACACCCTAATCTCTGCATCATGTGTTCTAGATCCAGCCACCTTTGAGAAAGCCCCACCTGTGAGCACATGGGACTAGTCAGACACAAGCTGTAGCAACTACAAAAGAAGGAGTCTGTTAGAAGGTCGGCCAACAAAGTGCATGCTCTGCATGTCTTATTGTGATCTCGCCATTGCTTTTAGGAGGGATGAACTGTAGTCTGCTACTCAGAATTATGTGCGCTTGGTAAGGGCGTGCCTGATAGTGAAAGGCACCACACCGAGTCACCAGGTCAGTTACACGTAGTCCTGATTTTTGAGCCATTCTGTAGATTGGTAAATGCATGAGCGCAGTTCACAGATGCTGTTTCCATTTATGGCAGACCAAATGCCAATTCAAGGTCACCGTGATTCCCATTCTCTGCTTACGTTTTTCTGTAACTACAGTTACAGTAAAGTTAAATTTTGAGCACCATATAGGGAAACTGTTAGCTATCAGAAACTTGAGAAGTAGGCCTTGGGTTCTAGGGATCACACATTGATGGAGGAGTGTTAAGTGTCAGCAGAAAGAAAATGGGGCCCCTTGTGTTCCCAAGGCCAGGTGAGATCAGTGACACAGGCTTCTGTGGGAGCCCAAAGGCAGCACTGCCTGGGCCAGTACGGTCAGCAGGGTGAATGGAGCAGTGAGACTTATGGATGCTGCTGAGGTAGAGTGAAGGGGCCAGGGCTTCCCAGAGGGGAAACTGGTAAGAGCTGTGTGTGCCTGCCATAAAGGGGGGGTTACCGTGAGTGTCGTAACTAGCCGCACTGAGCGTCTGCAGACCAGACACAGAGCTGAGATTTAAGATGTGCCTCTTGACAGGCATGTTGGACTTTAGAGATAAATTTCATTTGGATATAAGAAATATGTAAGAAATAGTAGGTCAGGTGTGATGCATGCCTATAATCCACCACTCAGGAGGCTGAGGCAGGAGCATGGCACAAGTTCAAGGCCAGCCTGGGGACTACTTAGCATGAGCCTTTATTTTTTAAAGTAGACTGGCCATGGTGTTCACACCTGTAATCCCAGCACTGGGGAGGCTGAAAGCAGGGGGACCACTACAAGTCCAAGCTGCATAATAAGACCCTGTACCAAATACATTTTAAAAAAAAAAAGAAGAAGAAAAAGTATAATCCTACAGCATCTCTTGTGTTGAAAACACTTGACAAGAGCACTTCTTTGACTTTGTTGCCCTCAATTGACTGAACTAATCCTACTGGGTTTGAGTACTCCAATTTGGAATTATTCTAGTAGATGCCTAAGCATATCTGTAATTCTTACTATATTTGGGCAAAATGTAACTTTGCCTGTGTGTACCTCCTCCTCGTGATGAGTGTAATCGTGTACTAATAAAATTGTTTAAATTTGGGGCTAGGGAGATGGCTCAGTGGAATAAATGCTTACCTGGCAAGTGGAAGGGCCTGAGTTCAATCCCTGGTTCGCCAAAAAATAAAAAAAGTGAAAGTTTTTGAGTTCTGAAAAACATTCACAGCTATGATTTGCTTCAAGTTGTATATTCTAAAGGGCTGGCCAGGTAGCTCAGCGGATTACAGCACCTGCAAGCAGGCGCAGAGGCCAGGGGGTTGGATCCCCAGGCCTGCCGCACAGGGCTGAGACAGCAATTGAGACTGGGTGTGGTGGCGCACACTGTTAATCCCAGCTCTTGGGAAGCTGTAAACAGGCAGGTCACTGGGAGTCCGATGTAGTAGTGAGACCCTGAACACCCTGTAGACCCTTCCCTAAAAATATAAAAATAATTATGTATTCTATGAGCAAATAAATATAAAAGTCTTTGTTCTTTAAGGTTGGCTGTCGTTTACTGAGGAATACATGTACTTTTTCCAAATGATCCATTTTTCTATTTCCAGTTAAATTGTAGTACAAATTCTTTTGTGTACTTATATTTCATTTATCTGCAACATATTCCAAATAAGGGGATTAGGAAATCACAGATTTTACTATATCAGAATCAGCTGGAAAGTTTGTTATAATGGGTTTTGTAGCCCAAGATTTCATAATCCTCACAAGTTCCTAGGTGGTGCTTCTATGTATTCTTTGGTTTCTTTTGCTTTTTTGTACCAGGGATCAAACTCAGGGCCTTGCGCTTGCCAGGCAGGTGCTTGTGCCACTGAGCTATCTCCCCAGTCTGGGATCGCCCTTTGAGAACCATTGAGTACAAGTGTGCTTTTTTTTTTTGTCTTTTTGAGACAGGGTCTCACTATGCAGTTCAGGCTGGCCTTAAGCCCACTTTGTAGCTCAGGCTGGTCTCGAACTCACAATAATCCTCCTGCCTCAGCCTCCCGAGTGCTGGGATTACAGGCACGCGGCCACCACGCTTGGCTTACAAGTGTGCTTTTTAGTGGGTGAGTGTAATGTTAGTATATGTGTGCTGTTCTGCCCAGTACCATATCCGTGCTCATTATCCTCTGTTGGATGAACTGAATGCCTAAGGTGGTGGTATTGTGAGCATAGCTTAGTACAAGTAGAATTCAGTTGGACTCTAAGGTTGGTCATTAATAGGTTTTTTTGAAAAAAGTGATAACATGGTTATTGCTATATTAGGCATGTATGTTATAATGCCAGGTCTTTGTAGTATGTCTGAGATGCAGCAGTTAAGTAGTCTCTATGCAAAATTTCAATCTTCAAAACTTGAGAGGAAATTTAGATATATTTTATTCTCTTACTAAACGGAAGTCAGAACCAAGGGCCAAACTCCTTGTTCCAGCTTCTGGACCCACGGCTCAAAGTTAGATGGGTCCGACCCATAACCCGAGCATGTGAGCTGCTATGACAGCTCAGTCCACCCTGTGTTCTCTGCGTGAAGCATCGCCTCCTGGATCCTTCCCAGCCCACATGGAAAGTCCACCCAATGCTGCTGTTCCCTACCGTTGCAGCTCCTACCCCTCCTCTCCAGTAAAGGCTCTAGTCGCTGATCGGGGAGTCAGAGTTGACATGCTCATGAGTAGTGCTATTAGTGACTTAGGTTAATCTCGTTCTTAAGTTACCTTGAAGCTGTGAATATGTACTCAGAATTCCAACTGAAGTCAGGCTTTTTTTCTGGTGAGTGCAGACTTGTGGAAAGCTCTCTAATTCTCTTTGTGGCCACAGAAGTATCTTGGCACCTCACTGCATAAGCTTAATTCTTTCCACCATTCTCGTCATGAACCGAATCAAATCCAGTGGTGTCAACATTGACCTTGGCAGGAAATTTGATGCAGCGTGCGACCAGAATTGTGGAAATTAAGTTTGTGAACTGTTGACCTTTCTCTTTTGATCGTTTAGGTTTTCAAACAGAAATGAAAAACCCCAGTGCTTCCCCTGGTGTGGAGTGCATTGCTCAACACTGAAAAGTGTTTTCTTCCTAGGAAATGCAAGAGAAGCTCCAGAGCTTTGCACAGTTACCTGCGCATCGGGCCACAGACTCCTGCGTCGTGGTGCTCCTCTCGCATGGGGTGGAGGGCAGCGTCTATGGTGTGGACGGCAAACTGCTGCAGGTGCGTGTCCTGCCACGGAAACCCACACAGCCACTCCCCTCCCTTGCCCATCTTCCCTCACTGACCTCTGCCTCCCTTCTTTTGGGCAGCTACAAGAGGTTTTTCGGCTTTTTGACAATGCCAACTGCCCCAGCCTACAGAACAAGCCAAAGATGTTCTTCATCCAGGCCTGCCGTGGAGGTGAGTGCCATGGCGGCCGGCAGCTGGGTGATGGCTCCAGACAGCCCCCCTTCAGCTCTCACTTTCCTGTTTGCTCCTCTCAGGTGCTAGCGGACCCCCTGGGCACCTCCTTCTGTTCCCTGCTGCCACCGCCTCTCTTGCTCTGTAAGTGTCTCCAATGCATGGGGTGTGCTAGGACTTGGGCAGCCGCGGCGCTCAGGCTGGTCAGCTCTCCGTGCACCACCATGTCCTGCTCCCAGGATTCTCTTATCAGTGTCCTAGCCTTTTTATCTGAGCAGTTGGACCCTGCTGTGCTTATCAACGCAGATGCACTTTGTTGTTACTTATTCTAGTTAAGGATTTTTCTGTTTGTCTCAGCTTGCTATTGGTCTCCCTCTGTCTGTTTGCTCCTTTTCTTTCTCCTCCTTCCCCCTTTTCACTTTGTCCTTAGGTATCCCATTCATCTAGCTTCCACTCTTGCCACCTTCTCTTTCTTATTCATGGACCTTGCACATAAGCAGTCCAGAACCGCATCAGCCCTTCTTTCTTGCATGCAGTTGTTCTGTTCCGATAAGAGCCAGGCTTGTGAAACAAGGCTCCGAAGATACACTGGCTGCTTCTCATCCTGGAGGAAAACAGTAGTAATTAGTTCTAAATTTGGAGTCAGATTCTGACTCCACTACTTAGTAATTATGCAACGTTAGAAGGATTACTTGACATCCCTGCACCCCAGTTCCCTTCATGTAAAATGTAGATTGTCACTGTACTGGCTCAATAAGGTTGTTATGGTGATCAAAGAGAGTTGCGCATATAGGAGGTTGCCTAGCCTCTCAGGCAGAGGCAAAGAAAGCCAGCTGGGACTGTTACAGTATGCTCCATGTCCACAAATGGCTTTTCGCTTGGGTATAAAGTCACTTTATCCAAGCATTCAAATGATTTTTTTAAGCTATTATTTAATGGATAAGGGATGTAGTACAGCATGACCAAGATTATGGTAGGTGATACCACAAAAGCAAAGGAAACGTGAACTTTTCTAAGAAGCCTGTGGGATTGCTCAGGAAACCAAAGAAATATAGGTGAAGGAGCTTGAGATTGGTTCCCAAACAAGGGTAAAATTAGTAAGATGGAAACTGCACTTAAGAGTATGCAGTTAAAGTAGATAGTTTTAAGTGAGACTAGTTCAAAGAGACTGGGAAGGGAAGGGCTTAACTTGGACCCAGGACATGATTTACAGAAGTGTATCAAGACAGTCTTTCCCCAGAGAAGCAGGGCGTGACCTGGTGGCACACCAGGCTACAGAGTGTGTGTTGTGCCCCTCACCCCTTCCCACCCCTATGCTTGGATCACACTAAAAAGCTGAGCATCTGTGGTGAAATGTCGCTGGCACAGAAGGCAATCCAGCTCATTAGAAACCCTAGGCTGGGATTTCGGCCTTCAAAAGACAATAGTACAGAGATGTGGAGAACTTAAGGAAGAAACGGTCTGAGGGTGCTTCCCTGGCAAGGTCACCAGGGTAGCGTTAGCTGGGAGATGATGAAGGCCCACGCATGTGAGGAGCCGGAGCTTAGCTTCTCATCCCGCTCTCTTCCCAGTATATGGTGGCACCAACACATGCTGAGTGAACAGGTGGAATGGATCTCCAAAAGTGCTAATGATACAGAAAACGGATGAGGGTATTGTGCAGAAAGTACTATATTGAACAGTAAAAGAATAGTCCTCTCACCTCTTGCATTACATAGCTTGACCTTTACATTCCTTTAACAATCATTACCAGCACAATAAAGATGTGAGTCATCATTTTCTTCTGAATTCAGAGATACATACGGTACTGGATCCAAATGAGGAGCAGTTGCCCTTTTCTGGAGTAACCCAAATCTTTTGTTCCATCTTTCCAACTTTGTGAGATGACTAGTGGCCCACTATTCCTTTAAGGGTTTAAGCTTACCAGTCTTCCTACTGTATTTGTCATACTCAACATCTGAACGGAGTACCACCCTTGGCCCAGCCGATTGACTTCTAACGTGGAGACCAAGCTTGATGAGGACTGTGACTTTCTTCCCTGTGTCCCTGGTGCTGAGGAACAATGCCATGCTACATGGCAGTTGCTCAGTAGATTCTTACTAAATCAGTGATTTGTGATCCTTTTCCCCCGATTGTTCACGTATTCCCTTCCTTGATGGGCTCCCCTGAGTGCTGGGAGGAGAATACGCCGCCTCTGCTATGTTAGTGTATGCGTGCTCCGGTCTCCCTCCCATTATTGCCGCACGGCAGCACAGTAAGCATGTGTCTTGAGAAGGGAGGCCCACTAGGGACTCTGGCACAGTGCTCAGAGACTGCTGAAGTGGAATGGCACCATTGAGTTGTTCCTCTTCTAAACTTCTCTCAAATCTTGACTGCCTGCTGTAACTTGTCTTCTGAATAAGAAGTAAATGCTTCCAAAATAACAAAGCCAGCTGGGCATGGTGGCACACATGCCTGTAATCCCAGCACTGGCGAGGCTGAGGCTGGAGAACTGCCATGAGTTCAAGGCCAGCTTCAGCTATAAACAGGACCCTGTCTGGAAACAGATAAAAAGACCACAACCACCTTAGAAGCTGATAGTTTATTGTGCAGCTCAGAGTTTTGTATGGCATACATGTTGTGACAACCATGTAGCAACCACAGTTTGGCTTATTACTCTTTTGCTTACATAATAAAACTTGAGTATAGGTCTTTTATTGTGTATGGAAATAAAACCAATAAAAAAAAGCACTCAGGTATTTCAGATGTTTTGCTAACTGAATAAGTGAATCATAGACCTACGTGATTTTTAGTTCTGTTTACAAAGAGTGTTTGCCTTGGCATCTTTTTAAGCAGAATGGGAAGTGTTCCAGCCATGTATACGTGCATGTGCTTGAGTGTGGTGCCTGGCCCAGTAGGCGCCCTGAGTCATGGTGCATGCTGGGAAAGTAATGGTCTTTCTTTCTTTTATTTCTCAGCTATAGGTTGGAGGCCACAGATGCCTATGGCTCTCTGCAGTCAGGTTGTGGCAAACTTTGCCATGCTTATGACAGGCCAGTGAGAAATAGAGGAAACTAATGTGTGTGTGTCCATCATGTCTACCTTTCTGCAGATGAGACTGACCGTGGGGTTGACCAGCTAGATGGAAAAGACCATGCGAGGTCCCCTGGGTGCGAGGAGAGTGATGCGGGTAAAGAAGAGCTCCTGAAGATGAGATTGCCCACCCAGTCTGACATGATCTGTGGCTATGCCTGCCTGAAAGGTATTTTGAGTTCCCAAGGGAAGACTGTACCCTCCTAGACCTGACTGGGGGTCTCCGGTGATCTGCAAGTCCAACTGTGTGAGGATTCTCTACGACCTTCACACCTCTGGTTGCAGGAACTGCTGCCATGCGCAACACCAAGCGGGGTTCCTGGTACATCGAGGCACTCGCTCAGGTGTTCTCTGAGAGGGCTTGTGACATGCACGTGGCTGACATGCTGGTTAAGGTAGGTCAGCTCAGTCTGGCTCAGTAGACTTTCCATCTCCACAGTTCTCCCCTCCCCCTTTCTGTAATCTCTGCCCTTCTGCCAGCTGCTGTCCTGGAAATGCACCTGACTGGACCCCTGCTCCTGCCTTGCAGGTCAACGCCCTCATCAAGAAGCGTGAGGGCTATGCCCCTGGCACAGAGTTCCACCGATGCAAGGAGATGTCTGAGTACTGCAGCACCCTATGCCGGCCGCTCTACCTGTTTCCAGGGTACCCTCCCACATGATGCTGCCCCCTGCGTCTGTCCAGAGGTGCCGCCTGGACCACAGAGGATGTCAGCCTTTTCAGGATGTGTGGCTCCTGTTCTGCCCCTCAGGGATATGGGATTCTCAGGCCTGTTTCCTGTGCCCATCAGCTCACCTTTCAGGACTGTAGACCTCCTGTGTGGAGCACTGTCCCTCAGGGCCGACTCTGGCTGGACTGTCTGCCAGAAATGTTTCGGCTGCAGACCAAGCACCCGACAAGTGATGTTTTGAATGCAGTGTATTGGGAGCAAGCATGGGGTTCCCTAATGTCTGCATTATTTCTGCCCCCACGGCTTTTGTAAGGAGCACTTGTATTTTGTTAATTGAGGAGATCGCCTCCTGTCCTCTTTCATTTCCACACTGTACTTTTCTCCAAAGTGACAGTCTGGAAGGTCAGAAGGTGTCCCAATTCAAGGTAGACATTTCCGTTTGGCTTTGAAGAAGCAAGCATGACTAGGATACACCCTGCTGCAGTAAGAGGAAGTACCTGTAATTCCTGCAGGACAGCCAGCCCCAGCAAAGGACACTTCGTACCTCCACCCACTGCTCCTTAAGGTTCACAGTGTGCAACCTATCAGCAGGGCTAGGGTCTGTGTGCTCACCCCGGAAGTCTTGGAGGCTTCCAGAGTCGATCCCTGAGCTGTCCCTGAAAGGAGCCTTGAGGGGAGTGTTGGTAGAGAGCAGGGAAGAAAGGCAGGCCTGCGCTCCCTGGGACCTTCCTCCTCCCTACAAGGCATCCCCTTCTTTTCACTTCTGGATTTCTAGAAAAGTTCCCCACTCATTACTGCTCTTGAGTGTCATGTGTTGCCCTGTCCAGCTGCTAGCTTCAGAATCGGGCCCCTTGGTTTTGTGTAGTCATAGCTCCTCTCTGCTTCAGTGAGACTTTACTGTCCCCTAAAGGCCCTTTACCAGTTTCTGTGCTTCACCTCTTGAATCTGTGTTGTGTAACAGTCTTTGGCTTTTAAGTACAAATATAATGCCCCTCTCCTGCTTGGACCTCTGGGCTTCCCTTCTGCAGCCTGTCCAAAGCAAGGAAGACCTGGGTTTGCCTCCCCTTGAACCTCTTTGTGCTCCAGCCCCAGTGGCCTCGACTCAGTTTCTCTGACCCTGGGCACTGCGTGTCCGGGGCAGCATCTCCTCCATCTTGTGGAGCCTTTTGGGCCACTTTGTTTACAGACAGTCTCTTCTTACTGCATCCTAGTTAATTCTTTTGTTGCACTTACAGGATCTGTAATTCCATGTGTTTATTTTGCTGGTTCGTTTTTTTTTCTCCCTACTAAGCTGCAGTCTTCAAGAGGGCAGGAACCCTATACCAGTCCCTAACACTTACTGCTCTTCCATAAATGTTTATAAAAGAAAGAAGCACCCAACTGCAGCTAGAATCCTTTTGGATAAAATTTCCTTTTTGACCTTATAGAGTGTAGTGTTCGTATTCTTTATGTTTTCCAAGTGTTTCGTTTCTATCCATGGGCATTTAGCTCCTTGAAGAAGTGTCAGATGTGAGGCATCTTCCTTCCCGTCTGTCATGCCTGGCAGAGAAGTAGGCCTGTAGCAGTCAAGGTGCTTGATAAGTAAATGTTTGTTCTATGAGCCAGAGGGTTGGAAGACTTGCCACTGGGTCCTGCCTTTGGGTTGGGATGATATGGATGTATTTTAGTGATACAACTTGCCCACTGTCCACTGCCAAGATTTTTTTGTATAGCTATAAAGTGCCAAATAAATGTTCGTATTTGTTACTGGGGCGTGCCTTGGTCTTCTCAGGTCCACATACCTCCATTCCCCAGCTCCCTATCATTCTCCCAGGAGACACACCTAGCGCTGAAACCCCCTCCTCTAGCTGCCCCAGTCGCTTATGCATAGCAGTCTGGAGGTTGTGAGTTGTCCCAGTGCCGCCTGCAGTTGCTTACAGTCAAATGACACGGAAGCCATTAGGCAGCAACGCTGGATTTGGTTTTCTGGCTGGCCCAATCAACGGGGCTGGTGTGGAAGGGCAGTAGGATCCCATTTCTCACATGGTCCAAGTGGGGTATAAGGTTTTCTAGAGCAGCGTGGACAAAGAGATCTCATGCTAACCGATGGAATCTTGAACTGAACCATGGGATTTGGGATTTGAACCAGAGAAGTGGCAGTTCTGCGGAAGCCTTTTGTGTAAGAAACCTGTGATTTTGGGCACTTGCTTAGCAGTGCAAAGAGCCGGTGTCTGCTAGGAAGAGCCAAAGGACATGGCATTGAGTTGGACATCACCCAGTAGAGGGGAGGTCAGAGCAGAACAATACTGAGGCCAAGGACATGAGAAGAGGACCAAAACCAATGGATTTGCAAAACAAGCAGTGGGGAGGGCGGTAAAAATCTAGGAGAAGTGTGACAGGAATCCATAGCAGTTAAGTACCCATTTTCAGGATAGGAAAGCCTTTTGGAGGTGTGATGTGTCTGGGAATTAAGGAGCCCCATCTGAGCTGGAGGCTTTGCCCTCCCCTCTCCGCCCTTGAGTAGGGTGTCAGGTTGAATTTCACAGCTCTCTGCCCTGCCCCCACTTACTTCTGCCAGGGGATTCTCTTCTAAAATTATCCACCTCCAAGCTGGGGGCTCCCCCCTCCGCTCTTCCCCATCCTGTTTTCTCAGACGGGAAGAGGAACATAGGAAGACCAAAGCTGTGAGGTTAAGGGGGGACCAGTGTTCAAAGGCAGGGAAAACCCACAGACTAATAATACCGGCAACCAATCAAGTGCACCGTGTGGCAGCTATGTTCCACCTTCCCCCAGTCCTGCGAGGCAATCATTTTCCCATTTTTTTCAGAGGAAAATGAGGCTTAGAAGCTTTGAAATGAAAAACAAAGGTACAAACTCTTGAGTTGTATAGCTCTCATTTTGAATGTTTCTGAACATATTAGAGACCTTTACCAACGTTAACAATAAAGTCTCCGTTGTCTTTATCTAAAAATGAAAGTTATTTCTACTGTGAAAAATTCTCATAAAGATGATGCATGGAAAGTATCCTGTTTGAAAAGCTGCAAGGGGAAGATCGGTTGAGCACTACAGGGAAGGCCTAACCTGCAGTGTATAGGAGAGGCTCATGTTCTTCAAAGGTAGAGCAAGGCCCAAGAAAAAGTGGAATCCAGTCTGCTACAAGGCATCTTCAGCCACAAAGCTCTAGTGGCTGTGCTAGAATTTCATAAAATAGGTGGATGTTATCCCTGCTGCTGGGAGATTTTGAACAGCAAATAAATTAAGGAGGCCAGACTGGAAGGTGGAGTTGGAAAAAGGTCCCAAGTTCAATCCTCAGAAAGGAAAGTAAGGAAGGAAAGGAAAGGAAAGAAGGAAGGAAGGAAGGAGAAGAAAGAAGAAAAGAAAGATGCACACATAGTTATGCATTCTTGTAAATGTGCTTGCAAGCTTAGAAAGTCACAGGATTTCCTAGAAACCCACCTTTGTTACTCCAAATAAGAACATAAGCCCTGTCACTTCTGGGCATGGTGTCTAGTTCTTTTGCAGGACCATAAATGATATAAACTCTTCCTGATTTCAAACGAGATGCTCTCAAAGTCTTTGCCCTCCAGAAGCAGGAGCCTGGAGGTGACCTCGAGCCTCCTAGTGTGGGGAGTCTGGCTCTTCATTTGGCAGCTGGTGCTGTTGTTGTAGACCACATCCTTCCAAGCGAGATGGTTCCCCCTGCACCCCTGGGCTCTTGTCTTCCAGCCTGAGTCTGTGCCCATGCTGCTCTATGCTAAGGACCTGCCTTTTAATTAAGAATTGTATGGAAAGCCTAGGGAGATAACTTAGCAGTCTTATGTGCCTGCTGGCAAGTATAAGGTCCCAGGTTCAATCCCTGATACTGCATGTTCTTCCAGGCACAGTGGTGTACACCAGTAATCCCAGTGCTGTGGAGGCTGATACAGGAGGGGCTGTACCAAATAAATAAATAATTTTTTTTTAAGTTGTATGGAAGTAGCTGGGTGTGGTGGCACACACCTGTGAGCCCAGCACTCAGGAGGCTAAGGAGGATAGCTGGAAGTTCAAAGCCAACCTGGGCTACACAGTGAGTTCAAGACCACCCTGGACTACAAGCTACATGGCCAGACCTTGCCAAAACACAAAACAAAAGACTGGGTGTGGTGGCACGCAGCTATAATCCCAGCTCTTTGGAGCTTGTAAACAGGCGGATTGCTAAGAGTCTGATCTAATAGACCCTGAACACCCTGTAGACCTGTCCCTAAAAATAAATAAATAAAAATAAAACAAAGTACCCTAGAAGAAATAATTGTATCTGGTAACTTCCTCATAGTTTCCTTTGTGAACTGGTGACCTCAGGAGAACCCAGTTGCAGACAGTTTGAAGAATCTTTTATAAAACCTTCCAAGAGTGTCCTCTCACATTGGCACTCTACTATCTTCTTTATTTTACACCAATCCCCTAAACTTTTGCTTCATTTCTTTTGTTTGTTTTTGTATTTGGTATAGGGTTTCAATGTGCAGTTTGAACTCCTAGTGATCCTTCTGTCTCAGCCTCCCCAGCCCTGGCATTACAGGTGTGTACCACCATGCCTGGTTTCGGTGGCCAGCTTGGCATGCCAGGTCCTTGTGCTTGCCAGGCAGGCACATAGACTACCGAGCCACCTCCCAGCTTGACTTTTGTTTATTTTCTGTGCAGGAAAGATAGGTACTGTATGCAGCAGAACCTTTAGCCCCCGAAACCATCACATACCCATTACCTTTGTGGATGGAGTATCAGGGCCTTGAGATTCACAGGAATAGTGCTGGGGAAGGGGTTTCTTTCCAACTTTTTTGGGTATGTAGCTGACCAACAGAAGTTGTACTTTCTTTTGTACCAGGGGTGGAACTCAGAACCTCGCACTTGCCATGCAGGCACTTACGCCCCTGACCTATTTCCCTAGCCCCTTGTTCATATTTAAAGCATAGGGTACAATATGATATATTGAGGACAATACACATTATGAAGTGATCACTATGAAGTAGTTAACCACTACAAGTAGTTATGAGTGTGTGGTGGGAACAGCTGGAATTTCTAAGCAAATTTCAGATACACAGTACAATATCATTAGCCATAGTCACCATGCATATTAGATCTCCAGAACTTAATTCATCTTGCCTTATGCTCTCTGACTGACATCTCTAATACCTAGTCTCTTGGCAACACTCACCTGCTCTATCAGTCCTACTCCTTTAGTTTGTGCACAGACTGTGAAATTATACAGGATTTGTCTTTCTATGTCTGGCATATTAATTAATTAATTAATTAATTGGTGCCAAGGACCAAACCCAGGGCTTCCAGCTTGCTAGGCCAGCTTTCTACCACTGAGCCAAATCCCTAGCCCCTGCGGGCATATTTTATGTAGCATGTATCCTATGTGTTGTCCCAACTGATATGAGGGTTTCCTTTTTTGTGGCTGAATAATATTCTGATGTGCATGTATACACATTTTCTTTCCCCATTCATCCAGTGACAGACATTTAAATTCTCTTTATATCTTGGCTGTGTACCTGGTGCCATGGAGAACAAAGTAGTCTAGGTGTCAACGGCAGACTGACTTCATCTCCTTAGGCATATATTTCCAGAGAGGTATTTCTGGGTTTTCATTCTATTTATAATTTTTCGATAAATTTCCATATTTCTTCCATGAGGACTGTGACAGTTTGCCCTCCCACCTGCAGTGCACGGGGTTCACTTTTCTTGCTGTGTCTCCTGGACACTTACTGCTTATCTTTCCGCTTGTAGCCATCTTAGTATGTGACTCACTATCGTTTTGATCTGCATTCCCCTGATGACCCACGATTTGAGTGCCTGAAACCCTGCTTTTAATGGTGTCCATCTTCCCACTTGCTTTGAGCACTTCCCATTTAGCTTAGCAAAAAGTCACACCATGAGCCAGATATTCCGGTCCCTACATTGCAGAGCCTGAGCTGGTTCTGTCCTGGGAAGAAGCCTCCTTCGGGGCTGCCTGTCTCTTCTCTGTCCAATTGGAAGACACTGTGGCAGGTGGAGGAGTTTGGTCCTAGTGGAAAGTATTTATTGGCCTGAAAAGGGAAGAACAGAGAGATTACTTCCCCATCATCTTTCATTCGCCAGGCCCACCCTGGGAAACATTCCCTTGTTCCCAGCACTCCCACCACCCAGTGCCCCAGGTCTGCTTCCCTTTCTCCCGATTATCTGTTGCTCCACAGTGGCAGGGAAGCCGGCCAGGAGCGCAGCTGCTACACGCAAGTGTGGGAAGCAGGTGCGACTCCCAAACCCAAGGCTGTCATCCCCACTTTCCCACAGTGCTCCACACCCCAGTGGCCGATAAGGGCGGGATCGGGGAAGGCTCGGAAGGGATATTAGCAGCCTCTGACGTGTAGAAGGGCAGAGAGCTGGAGAAGAAAACATAGAGGAATGGGTGGACAGAGCCTGCCAGACACAAGCTCAGCATCCTCATGAGGACAGAACCCTGCATGGATGTGGAGCTGGGGTCAGCCCAACAGGGCGAGATGGCAGAGCAGCACCGTCTGCTCCCCCAGGTGAGTCACTGTCTCGTGTCTCCAGACCTTCGAGGAACTCATCCTCACTGCCACCTTCCACGTCCCGAAGGAGAGGGAGGGGCGGACCTTGGAGGATTCCCTTGCGGACCCGGCTGGGCTGTGCACCCACTTAGCGTTGATTGCACACGAAGCACTTTGCCATCCTGTTCTGGGCGATATTTATAGAGGGACTCGTGCCCTGTGGCTAGATGCCTGCTACTGACAAGGGAGGGGACAATGCCGCTGGCACCAGGAGGGAGTTCCCTCTAGGGCAGCCCCGCGGGTTCCCTCCCAGCCCCACCCCCACTCTGTGCTCACACCTGCTTCGACCCCAGCAGATCAGATGTGGCCGTGGGGGGGTCATGTGATGGAGAGGCGGCTATAAATAGCTGGAGGTGGGCATACTGCCCCAGACGCCTTGGGGACGGGCGAGTGCGGAGGCCTAAGGAGCTGCACTGTGGGGTGGACAGGGCAGGCCAGCCGGGGCCCAGCCAGGCTGGGGGGAGGGCACATGGAGCGATCACAGTCCCTGCGGCATGGGGGTGAGCAGAACTGGTGGGGAAGTGCCCCCCAGTACCAGTATATGCCCTTCGAGCACTGTACCAGCTATGGACTGCCCTCTGAGAATGGGGGCCTTCAGCACCGGCCCCGAAAGGACACAGGCCCCCGGCACGTCTACCCTACACAGGTAAAGTCCTGAAGGGAAGGGAGTGGTGGACAGGGACACTGGGACGGGGTGGGTGACAGTGAAGGGCTAGGTGACAAGACAGTAGTTTTTTTTTTGTCTTTTTTTTGGAGACAGGACCTCACTGTGCAGTTCAAGCTGGCCTCAAACTCACTTTGTACCTCAGGCTGGTCTCAAACTCACAACAATCCTCCTGTCTCAGCTTCCCAAGTGCTGGGATTACAGGCATGCACCACCACGCCCGGCTTTTTTTTTTTTTTAATAGCTTTTTTTTTTAATGTGTTCAAAATACAAACTCACTACAAACTCAGTGCTTGCCTCACTGTGCAGTTGGAGAGATGCACATGCGCCTTCTTAACAGAATAACCAGAGCCTGGGGAGCCTGGCCGAGCCACATGTGCTCGAAGAGCCGGTGCTTATGTAACCTCCAGGGAGTGACTCGCACAGGGACCCACACTGGCTGCTGTGTGCCACGAGCCTCCCACTCCCTCAGCCACGAGCACATGCCACAGGGCTTCTGCCACGCAGCTGCCACAGAGCACACACACAGAGGAGCCCCTCTGCAGAGCGGATGGCTTTTGTGTGATCAGAAAGCCACCAGGGTGGAAGCCTCAGAGCAACCATGCTACGGCAATTCCTGCCTCACAGGGGCGAGGCCCTACAGTTGACCTCCAGAGCCACCAAAAAGAAAATTATGTGACTGGACGAGGAAGAATCTACTCAGTGTGGACCCGTGGGGAGAAGCAGATATGGCATCCTAGAGAGCTGCTGGCAGGGTAGTTTGGGTTTGCCTTGGGGAATATGCAGGCCACCATTAGTACCAAGGTGTGGTTCTTGGAGTGGAGAAGGTGCCCGAGGGGCATGAGATCTAACTTTTTTTTCTGGCAGAATCAGGGATGAATTCAGGCCCTTGTGCTTGCTAGGGAAGCGCTTATTCTCCCCAGCCCATGAGATCAAACGTGAAAAGGGTTTCTGCTAGCCAAGAGCTATGACTCCTGTAGCTATTGTTGGGGAACCCAGGAGTGAACCTTGCAGCAGACAGCACTGGTGTCAAGCCCTGCCCTGGCCCCAGGGGTAGTTAGTTAGACAAAGCATAGGAGATGGGGCCTGTAAACACTAAAGCTGGCCCAAACCTGAACCCTAGAGGCTTCCTGGAGAGCCAGGCTTTGGGACAGAATGTGGGGCTGGACCAAAAGGCACTCCTATCCCAGCCTTGCACTCACTCTTACCCCAGCACTGGCCATTCCAAAGGACAACAAAACAACAACTCAGGGCACTTCTGCAATCTCTACTCAGGGTGTTTTCTATCTGTGGGTCCCAGCTAGGGTTCAGAGGAAAACACTGCCTGCCTCTGTCACCAGTCTCATCCTTGGGGACGAAAAAGCTATGACCAGGGAAATTAGCATGTGCCTATTTTGGACAGAGGCATAAAACTACTGTCTTTTATTGTGAAATCAGATCTCATCTACCCAGGCTCTCAGAATCAGCAATGTGGCCTGGCTTG
The DNA here is from genome assembly GCA_004027165.1 of Ctenomys sociabilis. Classification (NCBI taxonomy): domain Eukaryota; kingdom Metazoa; phylum Chordata; class Mammalia; order Rodentia; family Ctenomyidae; genus Ctenomys; species Ctenomys sociabilis. Next base: position 24,858 of record PVKA01010930.1, on the reverse strand, counting down.
ACCCTGGCCCCAGAGGATGGAATTAGTGTAGTGGGGCGGGGCAGGCTGAAAGCCATTAGAGAGTTCAGCCACACACCGCCCCTTGTCACACATGCTACTGTAGGGAGGGACTGGGGGTTTCCAGATCCAACAGGTGCTGTTCCTCCCTTGTCCTCACATGCTGGTGGGACCCAGTTACCAAGCTTTGGGGAGTAGATTGACACCTTGTCAGGCCCAGTTCTACTTTATGCAGACAAACCCTAAAAGATGGGCTGGGCAGGCTTTATCTAAGCTTCATAGATAGCCTGATGCCTACAGGAAGGCAAAATACTCAAAGGCAAAATGCAACTAAGTCATCTGCTCCTCAGAAGATGTACATGGGGCCGGTGAGACAGTTCAGTGGACTAAGTGCCTGGTTAGGTAAGTGCAGGGACCAGGGTTTGATCCCCAGTACCACATGCCATATCAGCCCCACCCCTGGGTGTGCTGAGTTGGCCACTGAATCTGGGCATGGTGGCACATGCCTGTAATCCCAGCACTGGGGATGCTGAACACAGGAGAATCACTATGATTACGAACTGTGTACAACCCTGAGTGCCCAGCTTTGACAGAGCTGCTTCCCCTTGTCTCTCAAGTCTACGTGCTGTCCTCTGTCGATTCTGTTTGACTCTTCATCAAGATAGAGATTGATCATTCTCCTTCCACTCAGATTTACGGCCACCACAAAGAGCGTTTTTTGGACAAGGAGCAGGATATGCAGATGCCCAAGAAGATGGGCTCCAGTTCTACCTTGAACAGCAAGGATGAGGACCACTATTCTAAATGTCAAGGTGATGGGGACTGAGGAATAAGGACCCTAGAATAGGAGGTACAGGGACCAGGAGGATAACTGGGATGCCCCATTGCATAGCCACCCCCAACACACACAGAAGCCTCTAAAGATGATCTTCATCTTGTTTCCTATTGTTCCCTCCCAACCCCAAGAAACAAGAGTTGTGGAAGGGAATTCATGTATTTTTGTTAAACGGAATTTGATGTCTTTTGAAAAGACAGGGGCAGCAATTAGTAGAGAAGTAATGACAAACCTGGTGACCGTGTAGAGACAACCAGCTCGGGCCCAGTCCCACCCCTTCAGTCCTCAGCCACGCACCCAGTGTTAATGACCAGCTGACTGCTTCCTCATCCTATTTTTACCCACTTCTCTTCCTAGGTTGTATCCACCGCCTGGAATGCATGATAAGGAGGAAACTAGGGGAAGACTGGATCTTTCTGGTGCTCCTGGGCCTCTTGATGGCTCTGGTCAGCTGGTGCATGGACTACGTCAGCGCCAAAACCCTTCAGGGTATGTTCTCCTTAGACACTGCTCTCAGCTTTTCTCGACAGACAGACCGAGACTTGCTAGGGCTTCCACCCAAAACAGGCCAGGTCTGTCTGGGTAAGGGAAGTTGCACAGACACTAGAGGCAGGTGTGACCCCAGCCCCAGGAAAGACCCAAACCCACCGCGCATGCTTTTTCTGCCTGCTCTCACCCAAGCAGCGGGTGCCCCTCTTGTAGGGAGGCCCATTTGTTCCTGTTTCCCTAGGGTCTCACCATTTTCAATGCTGAAGTTCCAGTTCTGGCCCAGCTGGATGGTTGCTCATGCTACGGCCTCTAACCATAAGTTACAGCCTTGTATTCAGATGTGATTTACAGAGTCACCAGTGACCTATACTACAGCGAACTTGAATGGAGACATCCACATGTGAAGTGACAGTGTCATCCCCCCAGCCCTAGGGGCACAGCTGGCCTGCTGGGGGACACTGTGCACTTAGGATTTGTGGGAACCCTGCTATCACTGCCTGCCCCTCCTGCATCCTCTGACTGAGCCTTGTGTGTGTCCCTGCAGCCTACAAGTGGACCTACGCCCAGACGCAGCCCAACCTTCCTCTGCAGTACCTGGTCTGGGTCACCTTCCCGCTAGTCCTCATCCTCTTCAGTGCCCTCTTCTGCCACCTCATCTCTCCCCAGGCTGTTGGTGAGAAGTTTCTTCACAATCTGCTTCCTGCAGGCCAGTCCACCCTGATGTCCTCAGCCCCCACAGCCCCACCTTTGGGAGCCTCGCCACTGTCCTCCCCGTCACAGCCGCTTGGGCCCTCCCAGCCCTCATTTCCATTAACCGCGGCTCGAACCCACACCCAGTCCTTGCTTGCCCTCTTAGGCTCTGGAATCCCTGAAATGAAGACCATCCTTCGAGGGGTGGTCCTGAAGGAATATCTCACGCTCAAGGCATTTGTGGCGAAGGTGGTAGCCCTGACCGCAGGGCTGGGCAGTGGCATCCCCGTGGGGAAAGAGGTGGGTATGTAGTGATAGAGGGAAGGAGAAACAGACAGACAGTCAAAGTTAGGCGATGCATTGGAAGCAGAAATGGACCAAGGAGGAAGGGATTAAAGCCAGTTCCAAAAAGCAGTAGAAAATGGAAACCCCTCAAAGGTCTGTCGTGGGGTGGAATGACAAAATGTCAGAACAGTCTATCTGGACCCTGCTGCCATTGTGTGTGTGCGTGTCAGGTGAGGTGCTGTCCTGTGCACCGCGGGATGGTGGCAGATGGTGGCTCTAACCAGAGGTCCCAGTAGCAGTTCCCAGTCACGGGCACCAGAAATCTCCAAACATCACCATGTGTCCCCCCAGAAGTCCCAATTCTCCCCCAGCTGAACCACTGCCTTAGTGATAATCCACCCCAATCCTTTAATTTTGGTTTGTGAAAGCAGAGACCTAGAGACAGCTGCGCATCGCTCAGGTGACAGACTTGATGCTCTCTCAGGTTCACTCCATGTGCACCCTGGCCTCTGGGGTGCACCCTCCACACAGCAGACAGAAAATCGCCTGTAAAAGTGGAATGGGTTGCATCGGACCTCTGGCCAAGAATTGTAACAGCTTCCCACAGCACTTAATATAAAATCTGAATTCACAATGGCCTGGGCTGAATGCCACCTCTCCTATCACATCCTCCAGCCTTCCCTATGCTTGGCTCTCCAAGCTTTCTTTGCTTATCTCTCTTTTTCATTTTAATAATTTTATTGAGAAACAAATAATAATGAGACAATTTGAAAACCTATTAGTAGGACAGTTTCAATAATAATTACATTGCATATTGTATTTGTCTTAGTGGTTAGTCATTGTACAAGATGCAGACATGATATCCTGTCCACAAACACTATTAGAATAAATCTTTTTATTCATTGAATTAAGAGAATGTATCTGTATATCTGTCCTATTTTGAATATACAGATACAAAATGGTCCTTCATTTATATCGCATTTATTTGTTTAGTTTTGTCAGAGATGGGTATTCCATTGCCATTTAAATACTGTAGGTGTATGCCAGGCGTGGTGATGCAGGCCTGTAATCCCAGCACTCGGGAGGCTGAGACAGGAGGATTGTTGTGAGTTCGAGACCAGCCTGAGCTACAAAGTGAGCTTAAGGCCAGCCTGAGATGCATAGTGAGACCCTGTCTCAAAAAAGACATAAATAAATAAATAAATAAATAAATAAATAAATAAATAAATAAATAAATATTGTAGGTGTGTCAATTCAGCAAAATATTCCAATACAGTCCAGTAGTCCATAATAATAGTGGGTCATCCATAGGACTGGCAATATCAGAAGTTGTTGACTGGAGCCTTTTACAACTCAGCCTATTAATATGGCTTTGCATTTTATACTTCGTTTTTATACTTTTCTGCTGGATGGTTAAGACCAAGATAAAGCAAGACCTATAGAACCAGAAATGTAACTTTCATATCTGCTAAGGTCAGTCAAGTCCCCTCAGGATTTATCCTGAATCCCTGTACTGCAGTTTGTAGATCCTTTGTCAATGTCAGCCTTGTGGATGAGTCACGGCCATTGCTTGACCAATTTGCTCTCTGTGAAAGCCAGAGAGAATGTCTTCTCTCCATGAGACTCTCCTCAGGCACACTCTACAGCATCAGTTATGGGTCCATTCCTCTGTGGCCCCATCATCTCCTTGATTAGAAAATTTGGGACACAACTGAGTTACATGATATTACAGTACAGGTTCTCCTATATCCTGAGTCTTCACTGACCTTGAAAAGCTAGAACAAAAGTGTTGGCTGTCCTTGTAGCCCTTCTTTTTTGTCTGATTTTTAGTTCTTCGCTTATCTCAGTCACATCAAACTTGTCCCTGAGGACCTCTATAGAGAGCATTTTCCCTGGCACTCCCTCCTGGCTCATAGTCTCCCTGCTCTAAAGCAGTGCTTGGCCCTAAGCAGCCAGGGGCGCCCCGGACCCCTTGGTCTAAGCAAACACACATCCTGCCCCTCCACAATGATCCTTTCCCTACTCTCTCCCCCTCATTTGCTTCCTAGCCCCTGGCATCATGCTGCTTCCCTGAGATGAACAGGAGAACATCTGTCCGATTTCAGCATTTCAGCAGCTTGCCCAGGGCCTGCAGTTGCAAATATTTGTTCAGTGAAGCTTCGAGGCCTCCCCTCCAGATGTCTCACCCTGAGCCCTGGGTGTCCTCCTCTCTTCCAGGGCCCTTTCGTCCACATCGCCAGCATCTGCGCTGCCATCCTCAGCAAGTTCATGGCCATGTTTTGCGGGGTCTATGAGGTAAGGTTGAGACCAGGCAAAGCAGCAGGGCCAGCTGGTGGCCGGAAGCCGCCGCCGTGCGCACACAGCGAGCCAAGCCGGGAGGGCTGCCTGCTCAGCTGGCCATGGTGCCGAAGGCGCGCTGCACTAACCCGCGCTCCCGTGCCCCACCTGTGTTCAGCCAGCGCCTGTCGTAGTCCTTGTGTGTCCCTCTGCGGTGCTGGCCTGGCTCAGGCCTGCCTTCGTGCTCCCCTGCGAATCCACACACCCCTTCGTGTCCGTTCCTCTCCCCTTCCTCCTGTGCCGCCCTCGTCCCTTTCCTGTTCCCCACCGCGTCCACCCGTTCGTCTGTCAGGCGTGCTTCTCTGTTGCAGACCCTGCCTGGGCAGCTTGACCTCCTGGTGCCGGCCTGCGCGGTGGGCGTGGGATGCTGCTTTGCGGCCCCTGTTGGAGGCAAGTTTCACTTCCTCCCTACTCGGGTTGCCTGAGCCACACTTGGGGGGCGGGGGCTGCCACAGCTTTGGGGTGGATGGAGCCGAGTTTGCCACTGGGTGGGCACCCAGGAAGTGACCGTGGCTCACAGCCCCCAGTCCGCTGCACTGGTATGTGTCCACCAAAGGCCTATGTGTCCCTGTGAGACCAGTTGCTCCTTCCCTATTGACGCTTTTCCACCGAATCCTCACCCACCCCTTCGGCCCCTGCCACTTCTCCCAGTGCACACCCGCGTCTCCAGCCTGACTTACCTGCCCGGCATCTATTTGCCTAACTTTGATTTCACTTTCTATTGTTGGCCTTGAAGTGGAAGGTCACTTCCTGTTTGCTACACTCACTGAGTTTCTTCTGGCTTCCGAGTCGCCCGGGCATGGCATCGCAGTGATGCCCTGAGACATAGGCCTCTAACTTGACCTTATTCCCCACCCATGCTTGTTCTTCCTCTCTGCCCCTGCCCTCCTCCTGTCTGTCTGTCCATCTGTCTGTCCATCTCTCTCCCCAGTAGCAGCCATACTATTACACGGACATGCTGACTGTGGGCTGCGCTGTGGGGGTCGGCTGCTGCTTTGGAACACCTCTCGGAGGCAAGTGCCCCTCCCACATTGGCCCACTACAAGGCTTTGGTCGCCCTCACCAACTGCTAGACTTGCCCCTTTTCTTGTCCCAACAAGAACCGCTGACTTCCCATGAGTCTTTACTCTGTGCCTGGGAATGTTCTCGGTGCTTGACATCCATTCCCAGAGAAAGCTCTATGGATGAGGTGTTATGGAGGAGAGAGTTGAGCTGCCAGGAGGGCAAGTGGCTTGAGCAAGGTCATTGTGCCCCAGAAACAGGAATGAGAATGGAAGTAATCTCCAGGGTTCCCCAACTTACATTAAAACCTGTTTGTGTTGTTGGTTCCTTTGGCCCTCTTGTGGTAATGGGTTTGTTTTTGTTTTGTGGTACCTGGATTGAACTCAGGACCTTGTGCTTACTGGGTAGGAACTTATATAGCCTCGCCATTTGGTATGCTTTTTTAATTTTATTTTATTTATTCATTTAATTTTTTTTAAAACAAGCTTTTTTATTAGATTTCATTCTCAAAAGTTTCAAATTTTTTCAATTTTCTTTTTATTTTTAACACCAAAGAAAGCATCGATACTTTTCATTCCAGTCTTGTCAACTTTAGCCAAAGCCTTCTGAGCTGCCGTCATTTTGCTATTTTTCTTTTCAGTCTTCAAATCTTTAGTGTTAAACTTAGTGTAGTCTTCTTTTGCTTCTACAGGCTCATCTGATATCTTTAGTCTCTTTGATGGAGGGTTTGGCAATGGAGCTGAAATTTCTGGAAGCTTCAAGTATTTAGATAAGTTGTCACTTGGTTCTTTAGGGATGTAGTCAGATATTAAACCATGGGCATAGCAAATGTAATCCTCTTCCTTATCATTGGAAGCCTGGTCACCAGAGAAAAATGCAGCTGATTGTACCTGGGTACCCACATTGACGTGATTGCCACTGTCTGATTAACCTTTTTCCCCAGCCACTTTAATGTCTTTTCTTTGCTGTATTTGTAATATTTCTTGTTGTCTATTTCTTTTTCATCTGTCACACGATGAAGTAACTTCTCAAGTTCTGGAAGTTTTAGTAAAAAGATGCAATTTGGAAACACGTCATCCATCACAACTCAATCTAGGGGTCGAAACTTTCCCTTTGCCAGCGTTTATGAGGTAGTGGAGGAGCAGAAACAGAGGGCCCATGGGTGTGGCAAAGTGAAGGAGACCTCCCGATTGAACTGATTCATTTATAAACCAGGAATGGTGTTTTTCCTTGAACACTCTGATTTCAAATAGCTGCTTTAAACACGTACTGAATAAGTAAATGGCTCCTTCCCCTGAGCAGGGGTTAGCCAATTTTACAAACATCAGACCACCTTTCATCTTCTTTGAAACATCTTTTAAATATTCTAGGGGCAGGACCACTAGCTGCCTGGCGCCCTCCCCGCCCACGGCCATGCTGCTCCTCCTCCTGCTCCTCTTAGATGGCGTGTGCTGGCTGGTATGCTTTAGATCAGGAAACTTGATGTATTTCTTTTTCTGAGAAAAAAAATTAACACTTCGTTGTGTTTTTTTATTGCTAAAATTTTTATTAGTCTGTGTTTGCAGTATATAATGGTTGCATTCACTGTGGAGAGGTGGTGCCCGTACTCAACATTTAATTCTGTTTTTATTCCCTTCCCCACCCCATTTTCCTTCCTCTTTCCATCTCCTGGCCTCCTCCTCTTTCGCAAAAGATTCCTGATAGAACTAGGAATTTCAGCGGCCCTTCTCTAGATTGCTGGTGAGAGTCTAAAAAGGAATCTTATTAAGGGACATTTTTTTGTCTTTTTGAGACAGGGTCTCACTATGCAGTTCAGGCTGGCCTTAAGCTCACTTTGTAGCTCAGGCTGGTCTCGAACTCACAACAATCCTCAGCCTCCTGAGTGCTGGGATTACAGGCCTGGGCCACCACGCCCGGCTTTATAAGGGACATTTTGAGGGAAGAGAGTGCCTTGGGGACAACTTATGGCTGAGTCAGATCTCTCTAGCCACATTAGGAGCCCAGGAGGCTTTACAGAGGAGGTAGCATGTGACATGTGGCCAAGTTAACAGAATTAGAAGAGTGTCTTTTTGATTAGTTTTCTTATGATGGGTAAGAAATGGACTTTGTCAAAGAAGGCAGTTCTAGTTATTGACCAAAATCAGTTGTAGTTAGGATAACAGAGCAAGGGTTATCTGGATAATTCACTGGTTCATTGATGACAAAACAAAGTTACCAAGTTGATAATTAAAGGAACAGAAGTGCAGGAAGATCATAGATGCTTCTTAAGTGAGCACCTACAGGCTAGGGGATATAGCTCAGTGGCACAGTACCTGCCTGGCAAGTACATGGTCCTGAGTTCTATTCCTCGTGCCAAAAAAAAGACTACTTACTAGAGTTATGATAGTGTAATCAATCTTTTTATAGAGCTATCTTCCAGGGAGCTAAAGTGCCTTGGCTCCAGAATAACATATGGGGTAAGAGCCCACAGTTAATGAACATGCGTTGTGCCACTCTGTGCTAGCTCTGTGCCCGGGCATCCCAGAGAGCCCATCAGCTGCCAGCACCTGTGTGCCACTTCTAATACCAGCTGCACTCGCTCAAGTCATTAGTCCCTGTCACGGAAGGTCGGTGTGTCTGAATTCCTGCCTAGGTTACAGTTCACAGTTGCCTTGATCCCCACATTCATGTTTATTTATTCTTTAGCCTTCCCAATGAAGAAAAACAATATTTTTAGATGGGGAGACCATTGTTGTTGTTTTGTATTGAGTTGTGTTGCACCAGCCAGATTCTTTTAAAGTGAAAACAATCTGCCTTCTTTTCCTAAAATTGGAATTTCTGAGATGCATAAGGAAGGTTCTTGGTCCTTATGGGAAAGGTAGAGCCCTGAGGGAAGTGCTGCCCAGCACTTGGGAGTTACAGCGTCTGCTCAGGGTCTCTGTATTAAGAAATAAATGGTAAATGTGCCTGTAGGTGGGATTACCTCATTTATGTTATAATGAATATAGAGTGATTGTGAAAGAAAAACTAGCATTAGGATCACTTTTTTTTTTTTTTTTGGCAGAACCAGGGATTGAACTCAGGCCCTTGTGCTTGCCAAGGAAGTGCTTATTCCTCTGAGCCATCTTCTGGGCCCCTAGGATCACTTATTCACAGTGTTAGCAACTCTTAATTCCTTGCATAGATAGACAAAATACCTTTCAGCACTCTGCTGAAAGGTGAGTGTCTTCGCCCCAATTGTGGCAAAGAGCTGTACTCGGGCTGTGCTCTCGGTGGGAACGCTAGGTGGGGAGACAGGTGAATGGGCTAGGGCGGCACAGATGCGTGGCCTGACGGGGGAGCCCGGGCGAAGCTCAGGAGAAGCCCAGGAGGCTTTACACAGGATGTAGTGTGTGACGCGGGGCCTAGTGCACAGAATGAGCATTTGGAGCAGGAGAAAGGATGCCCAGTGATCTGGAGGGTCCGCACGACAGTTGGTATGACAGGAGGAAACAGGAAGGATGCAGGAAATGGACATGAAGAGGGCTGAATCGGGAAGGCCAGCCTTGCTCCTAGTGATCCAGGGAAGTAAAACTCCCAACCTGACCTGGATGAATTCGTGCTCTCTAAAACCAAAGAATGAATTTTAGGAACAAACAGAAGTTGAGGAAAAAACTTTATTGGATAGAAAAGCTTCTGTCGAGAGGGACAGATGGGGGGCCTGAGCAGGTTGCCCAGGAAGCTGTCTCTTTTAGGGACTTTTATAGGGCAAAACCATGCGGGGCTAAGGTGGAGAAGAAGGGCTCTCGCTTAGGTGGATGTAGGGTGGGACCAAACTATAGTCAACCAATGGGATCACAAGCACCATTGCTCAGGTAAAGTTGATTAGGCCCAGGACCAAATGGAGAAGCGAGTCACATAGTAAGCGGGCATGAATACGGGACAGGATCTCTTCCCCTTGGGGGTTGGGCTAGTGACTCACTTGGGTCTTTTCAGGTGATTGCTACCTATTTAGAATATCAATCCTAAGTGCTACTCTTTTAGCATTTGTTTGGCCTTTAGGTCTGGTTTACATCAGGAGCATCCTTCCCTCCAATAGTTGTCTTTGTCTTCTGGGTTAACTCCTAGAGCCTGGCGCTGTCTGTCTATAGTATTTCTAGCTAACTCAGCTGCCTGCAACACTAGGACAGCGTGTGCTCAAGTGCATTTTGTACAACCTGCTGTTACAGGTGTAATGTGTAAGAATGGCTCCAACAAAAACTGCTTGGTTAACCAAATAGATTTTTAAAAACTGGAAATGTTACCAAAATGTCTGATCCACTGACATAATAAGGAGCGCCCCAAGTGCAGTTATACACAGCCTTTCCTCCGACACCCCCTCTGCGGGGACTGTCTCGTGGGATGGATATTCTCCCGTGGACCTGCGTTTGGGAAATGCTGCTGTGACTGAAGTGAAACCACACAAAGGTTTTGAACAAGGAAATGACATGGCCAGCTCCGCCTGTCCGTCCAAGCCTTTTGGCACATGTGCACAGGACAGAACTGGCTGTGGATTAACAAGATTAATCTAAGATTAACAAAAAATTATTGTCACGGTTTTGATTTTGGATGAGAAGAGGCTGAGCTGGGCTGAGGCAGGGGAGACCAGGAACAGGCCAGCAAATCTGAGCAGCACAAACCCAAATCCTTGTGGCCCGCTGGTTGTTTTCATGCAAAGATGGGGGGTGGGGGACAAAAGAAAGGGATGTAGCCCAACACCTAGGCTTCCAGGAAAGGTAACTGGATGGGTGGTGGTGGTGATAATCAGGGCAGGAATGGGGGAGTGAAGCTGGGTTGCGGGACAGTGCATCAATTTTATTTACTTTAGTACTTTGAGTTTGAAGTTCCTATGGTGGAGCCAAGGGTTACCAAGGGGGTAGCTGAGTCTGAAACCCAGGAAAGGGGCTGAAGAGAGATTTGCTGACCAGTGGCATGTGGGCAGTGCTGACCCCACAGGCATGGGGGAGGAGGAGAAAGAACATGTGCCAGGGAGCAACCAGGGCGGAAGAGCGAGGTCAGAGACCTGCTTGGACAGAGACGGGAGACAGCGAGAAAACAGAAAGAAGCCGGAACCGGAGAGGAGCAGCGCTCCAGACCCGAGAGAGACGAGTTTCCCGGAAGTGTTTGTTTTCCAAAGCTTTGTTTCCTTTCAGCAGCGCTTTTTCTGTCTGGCTGAAGCTAATATTAAAATAAGCTTTCATTCCTGAGCAGGCAGTGACAGACTGTGAGGGAAAGTGTCCCAGATCCACTTGGTAGGAGAGAAAACCTAGCCCCGGATTTCAAAAAATATGTTGTAAAATATTTATAAGTTGGATAGTTTTACCCAGGAGCTCAAAGCTGATTTTCCTTTTGTTATGGACAGGGTGGAAGAAGGGCCCACGCTGCACACAGGGGTAAATCTTCCTTGTAGGCTCTAGGCCGCCTGTGTTCCTGGTGGGACTCGAAGAGCAGGACAGGACAGGTGGCCAGGAAGTCACTGCCCCAGTGCTCCCCTGCTTCACCTCCTTTGCCGTGCCACTCATTTTGCTATCCGGTTCCTTCTCCAGTTGTATCCTGTCTTCTGCTCATCTCTGGAACACCAGGCTTGCCTGCGTCTGTGCCAGCATGAACGGGTGTTAGTTTCTAGGAATTTACTGCCTTAGGGGGAACTCAGAAGTATGCGTGGATAACTAGATCTGAAAGTGGCGAGTGATCTGATCATGCAAAAATCCTGAGAAAATAAGATCCAAGGTGGGTGGTTTCCGCCTGAAGAGGAAGAATAGGCACGGCTTCCCTAAGAGGGTGACAGCAGAGCTGACCACCGGCAGTGCTTGGCCAGCCTGCAGCTGCAGCTCCATGAGGTGTAGCAGTCGGGCCGCTGTCCACTCAGCCACAGTGGGCTGCCCCCCCCCCCCCCCCCCCGTAGGAGAGGAGATACAGGAGAGGTCCAGAGGGATTTCAGAGATGTGACTTGGAAGTGCAAATCAGGGTGAAGAAAATTCCCAGCGTGCAAGATGCTTCCTCTTAACTGGAGGCAGGCAGCAGGTTGTAAGCACCCCAACAGCTGCCCACCCTGGAGACAAAGGGGGAGGCCAGCCTTGCCCCATTCCTATTTAACTTGGCAGTCTTCTCAGCAAGGGTTGCATTTCCCTGGTTCACCTTCCCTATTTTTTTTCTGAAGCTCAGGTGGGTTCTAGGTAATTTTGTTATCAAGTTTTACTTTGCACTGAATCAAAATTCAATCCCTTCAGTCTCAGCATTGGAGTGGGGGTTGGGACAGAGTCTCCCAATAGAGTTGAAGCTGGCCTTGAACTCACTACGTAGCCCAGGCTGGTCTTGGACTTGAAATGATCTTCCCACCTCAGCCTCCCAAGTCCTGGTGAGCCTGTGCCACCACACCTGGCTGTGTTCTTACAGTTTTTTTTTTAATTTTTTTATTTCTTGAATGCAGTTTGTTGGGACCACAGCGTTCCTGTCTCTGTTCCCAACACACCTTCTTTTGGTCAGATCTTCCTCTTCTTCTCTCAGAAACTGCACTAGCAAGGACTTCTCATGGGCTTTTCTGTCACCTCTTCCTTAAACATGATTGCTTTTATCTCCTAGTCTTGGTTTCTTCCTTTGCCTTAGGTCCTTCAAGTCTGGCTTTCCATATTTTTAAAATTTAGTCAATGCCTTTGCTTTCATTTCATGGAATATGGAGCATTGTACCATTGTATTTCTCCAGGAGGTCAGCTGCTGGGGGTGGGTACCCAGGCTGGAGGGATGCCAAGAATCCCAGTGCATTCTGAGCTCTGCATGGTGACATTTTTTTTGTGTGTGTGTCTGTTTTTGAGACAGGGTCTCACTATGCAGTTCAGGCTGGCCTTAAGCTCACTTTGTAGCTCAGGATGGTCTCGAACTCACAACAATCCTCCTGCCTCAGCCTCCCGAGTGCTGGGATTACAGACATGCGCCACCATGCCCGGCTGCATGGTGACATTGTTGAGCACCTGCCCTGGAAGCTTCCTGTCTTAGCTTTTGCAGAATTTTCCAACTTCCTTTTAACTCTCCATGGACACCTGATAGTTGTGAACACTGGTTAGGCCCACCTACTAAGGAGTGTGGGGCTTGTGGACCCTGGAACCTTAGGTTTTGGGTTTGGGTGTTAGAGGCCCATGCAACTCCCATCTTCTCTTATCGATCACATAAAAGCCAGGGAAGCACCTGCTTTACAGTGCAAGAGACCACAAGATCATTTTCCCTGTGCTTGCCCCAGGCTCAAGTTGCAACCATAGCTCCTCAGGGCCCTGCAGAGGGGTGGGGAGTGACTGCAGCTGACCAGCTTTCCTGGCCCCATAGGAGTGCTCTTCAGCATTGAGGTCACCTCTACCTACTTCGCTGTGCGGAACTACTGGCGTGGATTCTTTGCAGCCACATTCAGTGCCTTTGTGTTCCGTGTGCTGGCCGTGTGGAACAAGGACGCTGGTAACAGGGACTGCTGAGGGAGGAGGTGTGGCTTTGGGATGCTGCTGAGGGAGGGAGCTCTGGGGTGTGTGTCCTAAAAGAATTGGATGACAGCACTCCGGAAGGGGGGCCTGAGGCATAGGACCGGGATCTGGGTTTGGGGGCTGAGGGGGTACAACCATGCTGAGGCTGTGCATATAAAAGAGAAATTAAAGAGCATGGGAGAACGGAGGACTTGAAGGGCAGTATGAACTCAATGACTTTTTTCTCTGTCTGGCTTTCTGTGGAGCTCCCACCGACATTGTTGTCCTTTCTTCCTGTAGTTACCATTACCGCTCTGTTCCGAACCAATTTCCGAATGGACTTCCCCTTTGACCTGCAGGAACTCCCGGCCTTTGCCGTCATTGGGTCAGTGGGGCCGCCTGCTGCGGGTCTGTGATCAGGGAGTGGGCAAGGCTGTGGGTGGGCAGAGACCCAAGCTGGGTGGAAGGTAAGGTGCAAATAACCGGGGAAGTGGTGCAGAAAGGGAAGGTAGAGTGCTGGCCTGTGCTCACCGGCAGTCCCTGTGTCTGAGGGATGAGGGTTTCATGCCTGTAAATTTCCAACCCTGTAACTTACACCCTCAGGATTTGCTGTGGGTTCCTGGGAGCTGTATTTGTGTACCTGCACCGCCAAGTCATGCTTGGCGTCCGAAAGCACAAGGCCCTCAGCCAGTTTCTTGCGAAGCAGTGAGTCACTGCCCTTCCCCTGCCCCACCTACTTACTTTCTGCTTTCTCCTAGAGTTCCTCCCTTTTTAATCTTGTGGAAGGTATTAGATGTTTTCGGTGGTATGAATTAAAACAGGAAGCTCTGTGGGTAGGGGGCAAAGTTCTTGGCTTCTCTACACATGTTATAATTTTTGGCAAAGAGAATACTCTCTGCTGGAAGTATTGTGCCTGCAGCTGACTACAGGAAACCTCAGCTTGCCAGAGTTTGGTAGCGGGGTTGGCTGAGCTGGGGAGAGGGCTAATCTGTTTCCTTTGCAGCCGCTTGCTGTATCCTGGAATTGTGACCCTTGTCATCGCCTCGTTCACCTTCCCACCTGGAATGGGCCAGTTCATGGCTGGAGAGGTCAGCTCTAGAGGGACCCTAGGGTGGGGTTCAGGACACTGCACCTAGGCCAGGAAGGAGGGGGCTGCTCAGGTGTCCCGTTTTGCTCCGGGATCAACTCCATCCCTGAGCAAAGAGCCAAAGGGACCCTTGAATCATGAGGTTGGAGAAGGAGTTCTCTACACTAGGAAATACAATAGATCCTAAGGAACCTATGCCTTCTGCCCCTCCCCCTCAGCTGATGCCCCGTGAAGCCATCAGCACCCTGTTTGACAACAACACATGGGTGAAACATGAGGGTGACCCCAAAATCCTGGGCCAGTCCGCTGTGTGGATCCACCCCCGGGTCAACGTCGTCATCATCATCCTTCTCTTCTTTATCATGAAGGTACTGCAGCCCCACTGCGGACTCCCAAACCTCAGCTTTCAGTCAGGCAACTCAGGGTTTGTGTGGGGCGGGAGAAAAGTACATCTGGTCTGTATCTGACCTACAAAGAGTTGCAGGAAACCATGGCATGAATAAGGGGCCCATCTCCAGATGTGAAGCACATCTGGGTCAGTTGCTCCACCCATGTCAACTCAGGGATGCTGGCATAATGATCATCACCCCTCTGATGGTTCCACTTGTTATCTTATTAAGGCATCACAACAGCCGCATAAGCAAGGCAAGACAGAGTTCAGCAATACAGACAACTGTGTCAACACCTCAGATTAATTAGCCAAGCTCCTCCCACATGTTGGGCAACTAGATGCTTCGTTCTCCATGTATTTGATTATTCGTTTTCAGATGATTGTCATGCCCATGCCCTCTCCCCTTCTGTGGAATGTTCTAGAATTTTAAAAGAGATGACAGTATTTAAATCAATTTTATCAGGGACTCTTTTATAAATATAATTACTATCTAGGTAGTGAGGCTGTGAAGATTTTGCTATCCCAGACTATTTTTTCCTAACTTCAATTGGGAAATAAAAACTGACCTTGTTTTTTGTTTTACATCTGTTCTTTTTGATACCTGTCCATCAAGGATTATATATTTATAGCCTTCTCAATTACTGCCACATACAAAGACAATTTTATTTCCATCCTTGGTTGTGACAACTGTCACAGAGACCGATTGCCTTTCTTCTTTTTTACTTTTTTGATAATTCCCCTTTGCCTAATAATACAGCTTGCTTAAAGAATGCAACATTTTCTTCTGTGTGGTATAATTCTCAGACATGTCTGTCCACCTGAACTTTCGCACTTTTAAATACCTTGCTATGAATGTCTTTGTCATACCTTGTAGGAAACTGCATTTCTCCAGCAGGAGTCACTAAGTTCTATTTATGTTAGTACGGTGGACTCATTTGTTCATTTATTCAAAAAGTGCTATGAAGCACTTATCTGCCAAGTACATAGTACTTGATCACTTATCTTTGGCTAACCTTATGCTTTTACAGTCAAAAGAAATTATTTTAAAACCAGGCATAGCAGCTCATCCCTGTAATACTCCAGAAGGATGAGTCAGCAGAATCCTAAGTTTGAGCCCAGCCAGGGCAACTTAGAAACTTCACAAGACCCTACTGTAAAAAGGATTGGGATCTAGCTCAGTGGGAAGGTACTGAGTTCAATCCACAGCACCACCAAAAGTCTTTCTTTACTCATTTCATGTGTATGTAATGGATTAGAGATGCCGGATGCTTCTCACATGAGGTTTAAATTTACATGCTCAGGGCTAGTGTGGCTTTCTTTTTTTTTCTTTTTTTTTTTTTTTTTTTTTGTCTTTTTAAGACAGGGTCTCACTATGCAGTTCAGGCTGGCCTTAAGCTCACTTTGTAGCTCAGGCTGGTCTCGAACTCACAACAATCCTCCTGCCTCAGCCTCCCTAGTGCTGGGATTACATTTTTTTTTTCTTTTTTTACAATTCTTATTTATGTATTTATTTGTTACAGGGCCTTGCTACACAGGTCAGACTTGTAGTGGTCCTCCTGTCTTAGCCCCTCCAGTGCTAGGATAGCAGGTGTGTGGTGCCATGACCAGTTATGGCACAGCATGTGGTACTGGGGATCAAACTCGGGGATGTACTTTCTAGGCACTTGCTTAGACCACTGAGCTATCTCCCTATGCTTAATGTGGCTTTCTTAAAGCAGTTCTTGTATATATTCTTCCCTGGGCCATTTGACGTGGGTCACTTGAACCTATACCTCCCACATTTTGCATATCCACTTCAATCATTTATTTGTTATTTCTACTTTCAAAATATTTGACATTTTCTCATAAAGAATTTTTCGGTGTCATTTAGGGATTTGATGTCTGGACTTTCATTGTAGAGTTCTTTCTCCTCTTGTCTAATTTATAAATCTTAGCTTCTCATACTGGTCATTGACTCTACAAACCCATTCAGAGTGTTCTCCGGGGATGAGAACCATGTTTTTCTGCTATTTCTCTAGATTGAGCCAGATGTTAACTTTGGGGTCATGTATACTTCTAACATGAATGTAGAAATTTTCTAAAGTTTTATAGAAATGAAACACTATATATTTCCTCCCTTGTCTCATTCTACCATCCCAGATTGCTAGTTATGTATCTGCATCCCACTTCATGGATTAACCTCATCCTACTTGGATGATATAGCATGATTCCACTGTATATTGATTGCTATGATTAATTTCTCACTGAATTATATACCCTTGTTAATGTTTATATTTTAAGTGTATCCAAAAAAAAGA
Source organism: Ctenomys sociabilis (assembly GCA_004027165.1). Taxonomy (NCBI): domain Eukaryota; kingdom Metazoa; phylum Chordata; class Mammalia; order Rodentia; family Ctenomyidae; genus Ctenomys; species Ctenomys sociabilis. The sequence goes on along the minus strand of PVKA01010930.1, from coordinate 8,006 downwards.
ATACTTTCTGGGCTACATTTCAGGCTTAGCAGTTTATAACAGGTCTGTAACACTCTATAGTATTTATAAACATAAAGACGTTTATTGCTACAAATACATTATATTAGTACTTATTACTGTTTCCTAGCATTTTTACTGCCTAACCATTGAACTCACAGTTATACCCTTGTTTTTCCCTAACTATGAGAAATAGGATACACAACCAAATTAAAGTATAAAAATAAGGGTGGGGATGTTTGTCAGTGGCATCAGTGCCTACTTGGCAAGCACAAGGTCCAGAGTTTGATCCCTGTATGAGTATGTTGGTCTGTTTTTTCTTACCGTGAGGAAGTACCGGAGGTAGGCTACCCTTATAGGAAGCCGGTTTGGGTTTACAGTCTGTGCATCCTAGGCTGAGGGACCACATCCAACAGTGACACTCTTGCTATCAGGGTCCCAAGGCAGGGCAGTATATCTCATCCACGTTAAGAGACAAGGATCTCACGTGTATGTCCACGTCTGTCTTTCTGTTCTCACTCTTCCTAGAAAGCCACCAGAAACATCTGTCATGGTGGCTCTGTCATGACAACCTGAACTAAGCCTAACTGGTTTCTGAAGGCTCCATCTCTAAACCCCACAGTCAGACTAAGGTTTCACCCTCTTCCTACCTCATGATGGGGATGGCACTTCAAACCACAGAGTTCTGGGGAAACAGACATTCAATCCAGATCCAAGCTATAGCAGAGGCTAAAACTATTTTCCACAGTTAGACTTAAAATTAGTCCCTGAGATGTTCCGGCAGGCTGGTTGGTGTAAGCTGGTGATGCCCTCAATTCAGCTCTTTCATGGTACTGAAAAGAACACCTGCTGCCTTTATCTCAAGACGATGCAAGTATCGCTGCATAACAAGTTAAGCTATTTATAATTCCAACCTCTCCATCTCCCTTTTAAGAAGTCTAGTGTTCAATTATCATCCATCCTCAGCCTGATGTCCTGTAGAATTCTTTTTGCTGTTCTTCTCATCATTCCTCCTGCAAGGGGCCTAAGTTGATATTTAGAGTCTGTGATAATTAATCTCTGGTTTCCCAGGTTTCTAGAATTGGAAAATTCTAGAATTTAGGAGTTCTTTTCCGCATCATATTGAGTCCGTTCTTTCAGGTGCCAGTAGCCACAAGAGTTCACTCATCCTGTGTGTCATTCTTTGTGCGGTAGGAGTGGGTGATCTCAGGGCCCTCTGATGTTCACTCTGCACACATATCTTGGGGGATAATCTAGCTCCTTCTCTGAAATCAGACCATTGTACTATAATCTGTACACCACTGGAGTTCCAAGGCTATCTGGAGCCTGTCACATCTTACATGGTTTTTATGTAGTTATTACAAAGAGATGGTGGCACATGAGAGTTCAAGGGGTCTCAAGCTGTTAAGTGTCACAATCACTTAAGAAGCGTATACTCCGAGAGCCTAAACTTAATGTCTCCAGTCTGATGCCGTGGCCTTCTGTGGGATCCGGCTGTCTTCATTGCGAACACACTTCTGAGGATGAGCATTCCTGTTGGGTGTTAGCAAGTATTAGCTCTGAGGAACTTTCTCTGCTGTGTGAGTTCTATTTGAGCTCTCTGTGGTCCATCTTCCTTGTCTCCCGCTTTTGATATCATAGCTATGTTTACTGAACATTATGGCCGTACATTCTGTCCCTTGAAATTTCAGTCTATATGCTCATTTTGGACATTTAATATTGCTCCCTTATTTCCTTTAAGTAGTTATACTCTAACATGAAGAAGTCTGGTTTGCCTCATGTGAGTACTTTTGCAATGAAGCTTTCTGAAAATGTTCATTGCTACCTCATGAGTTCAGCTTTGGCTGAGGAGAATTAAAAAATGAAGGAATTTATTTCCCACTGGTTTACAGTGTGACTGGAACAATTTAAACCTTGTAAAAATCTCTTTATTTTATTTTTTAAAGGGAGTACACTCTGGAATTAAAACTGAAAAAAATTACAAGTGATACAGAATTTCACTTAAAGTAATACAAACTTCACAGAATTTGTTGTAATCCATAGTGTTCTCTTCCAACCAGTTATTCATATTACCGGATATATGCATGTAAAATTGGAAGAAGAAATAAAAAAGAAAAATGTGTGAGAAATTAAGAAGAGAAAAAGTACAATTGGAAAAAGGAGACAAAACAAATTAAAGCATTAATTGCTTCTTTCCATAGACCAGCAAAAATGCACAGTGCAGTTGTCCAAACCATCCTGCTTATATACATACATAAATCTCTTTCCCCCACTCCTTCTCCTGTCCTTCTCAACTCAGTAACTCTTTCCTTTTGAATGAGTTCATTCCCTTTTAGCTGTATCCATTATACCCTTCAGATTCCATTTTCCCTTTCATGTTCTCACACTATGCAGACAATATGATGTTGGCCTATGTGGGTCTGATTTGTTTCACTTAAGAGTGTAAACATTATACAAATATTAATCTTTTCAGTTTGTTTGAACGTCTAACTATGACCATCTTGTACCTAATTAGTTCTCAATTCTCTTGCAATTTTGCATCCTGTACTTGCTACCACTTGTTTCTATTAAAATACTGCCTGATGAAATTGGCCTTGGAGATACTTTTTATTGTACTAGCTGACTAACCAGGCTCTCACTTGGCCCCTTCAGTACAGCTAGAACAGACTTGAGTGTGGGGAGACTGCTGGGAGTGGAACTGAGGGCCAGCACATGCCAGGCAGGTGCTGTACCACTGAGTTATATTTCTTATTTCAGGTCTAAGTTTTGATCTTTAGTTAAGGTGATTTGATGTGATAGCAAACCACACAGGCAGAACATTCTTTCTTCTAGCTTTCCCTGTGAGGTTTGCCACATAGGTGCCTTTATAAGGCTATCCTAGTCATACAGTAAGTCATTAAGACTTTAGAGTCTGCCACTGAGAGCTGGGGCTGCTTTTCAAATCATTACCTGACCAAAGAAAGGACTCCTCTGGCTTCAAGAGTTTCAGGCTGCCCTCCCAGAGGAAACTTTCTGGGCTAAGGACAGTGGGTTGGAATCATCTGGGGGCAGTGAAAGAGGGATTTTAGGGGGTTGTCATTTCATTTTCTAAGGTGTGAAAAAGGAAAACAGTCACTCAGCATAGAAAGGGTTGGTGTTAGACCCTCTTGTTCTGTTGTCTTTGATGATTTCTGAGACTGAGAGTGTCAATGTTTTTGGTTCTTAAGAAAGGGAGACAGACACGATGGCTTGCTGAAGGGTTAGCTATCTCAGGATTTCTGCGATGACTCCTGAGGTGGGAAGAAGGACAGTAGGAAGGGAATGTGCTGGTGCATGTTGGGCAGAGGAGGGCGGGTATCCTAATGCTTCTTTTCTGCCCTAGTTTTGGATGTCCATCGTGGCCACTACTATGCCCATACCCTGTGGAGGCTTCATGCCTGTGTTTGTGCTAGGTGAGTTCTGGTGGCATCTAGGTGGCAATCTAGGGTCTTGGAGGAATAAGGAGGTACCTGAGATGCTGGGAATTTGCATTTGGTCTTCATGCTCAAGAGATTATCTTGAAGACCTGGAGAATAAAGAACTTGGATCTCACTGAACTCTTATTTTCCCTCTAGGAGCTGCATTTGGAAGGCTGGTGGGAGAAATCATGGCCATGCTATTCCCAGATGGTATCTTATTTGATGACATCATCTACAGAATTCTTCCTGGGGGCTATGCAGTAATTGGTGAGACATATCCCACTCTGTGGGAACCAAACTTGGAGAGTCTCAGATCCCCACCATCAAGTTTCCAAGTACATCTTCAATCTAGAGTACATAAAAATTTTTTTTATGTATTTAGTACAGAGTCTACAGGGTCTCACTATGTAGATTGTACTTGCAGTGATTCTCCTGATTCTCCCTCCCAAGCACTGGGATTACTGGTGTGTACCACCACGCCCAGTCTCAATCAAAGTCTCAGTGCACCTTGGGGATGGGGCTGGCATGGCACACTGGTGATCAAACCCTGGTCCCTGTGTCTGCCTAAGCAGGTGCTTTAGTCCACTGAAGTATCTGGCCAGCCCTACAATAAGGTTTTGATGTAGTGCTGTTTAACTCACCTTCAATTCTGTACCTGACATTGCTCTGACACTCATGATCTCATGTCCGTCGCCATCCCCGACCCGCGGAAGAAGACACTCAGACACTCATACGCAGGGTTCAGCAAGCCTTTATCGAGTGGGATGCAAGCCTCTACATGCATCCGCTACCCGCGGCTCCTATCGTGCAAGCATGGCGAATCTCGTGATACAGCAAGCTGTATAGATTTCACAAACCAATCACAATTGCACACGTGTTTAAATAGCATTGGTGGGATCATAAAAAACGGCGGGCCTTTCTCTGAACAGGAGGGGCCCAGGCACAGCAACAAAAACCCGGAAGCTGGAGGTGGGCGCTATCTTAGCAGACACGATGGGCGGGGGAGCCAAAAGCGGCCGCCATCTCAGAGCGGCTCCCGACAATCTCATACTGACTTTCTTTGAGCCTTGGTTTCCTCCTATGAAAAGGGATACCAGGAATATGATTACATGGGGAGGCAAGGGGGAAAATACCTTGGATGTGCCTCGATGTCTGGTAAGAGTTTTCCTCTCTTTGCTAAGAATCTTGGACCAGCATGACAGTGACTGCTCAGGTGCCCCAGCCTGAGATGTAGTGACATTGATGGAGGTTAAACATGAGAGTATGATCAGAGAAACTTGTTGCCTGGCTGACCACAGAGCATGTCAGCTGCCTTTTTGAGCCTTAGTTTTTTTTTTTTTTTCAGAACCGGGATTGAATTCAGGCTGTTATGCTTGCCAGGGAAGCACTTATTCCACTGAGCCATCTTCCTAGCCCCTGAGCCTTAGTTTCTTAATTCTAATGTCACCCCTCAGGTAGCATTATTGGAAAAGTGACTATGGTAGTCCCCTGGATTACTATGTCCCCTTCCTGTTTGTCATCTATGCCAAAATCCCATAGTTTCTGTGTTGGTTACATGTCTCTCGTTGCTGGGACAAATGCCCAACACTCAAAAATAAAGGAAGAAAAGGCTTATTTAATTCATAGTTTGTGGAGGTTTCAGTACATACTTGGCTGGCTCCAGTGCGGAGTGACACATGGCAGAAGGCAGCAGCTCATGGCTGAGGAAGACAACAAGGAGCAAAGGGAGAAGCAGTAGCTGCAGCAGCTAGCAAACCTCTCTCCCCTCCTTATATTGTGTGCATATTACTCACCCCAAGGTGGGTATAGCACTCACACCCATAATCCCCACATTGGATCATAAATTAGTCACAAGCTCTAGAAGCTGCTCCAGTGACTGCATAAGGCTTTGGAGGGGGACACCTAGACATAAACCATAATAGCATCTAAAGTCCGTCTTCCCTGGATAGGAGCCAGCAAATCATCGACATAGCTCAGATGGCACCTGCCCCCCATCGCAGCTCCTTACACAACCTGCCATGAGCAGCTAGCATCTTACCTGCTTTATTCCTCTCAGATATCCATCCACATATTTCCTTGTCTGTGTGCTCCTCTATACACACCCTACCATCCTGCCTCTTCTGAGGTATTTTGCACGTGCCATTCAGTAACATCATTCCTCTGAATATTTTCTTTTGTAACTTGTTACATTTTCCATATGCCTGCTCTACTGTTTTTCCCATAGGACATCTACTTCTTGTTTGGGTCAATGAAAAAATAACTGAAAAATAAACAAGATAGATTTTCTCTTCAGTGAGCTTATACAGTCATATTCTGTTAGAGCTGCAAAGGCTTTAGAACTCATTTGATGCTCCACAGATGAGAGCAAGAATTCTAAAGCGACTAAACTCTCTTTATGTTGCTGAAACAAACTCCAAACCCAATGCAGGTTTCATTGTTCCAATTCCACAGCACAGTTCTTGGGTCTTCTCTTTATTCATTCATTAATCTGCATTAGCACTTGAGGCCCAAGGTAATATGCCATAGTGGGGTTCAAAAAACTTAGTCAAGAATGATATGAACTTTCAAAAGCAAAGAATGGGTAAGACATCATTATCCTCAATTTATAAAACAACATATTAGCACATGCAAAGATTCTGTGATATGCTGAATTCTGTAGAATGAAATCAAAAGTGTAATTGTCAGCCGGGCGTGGTGGTGCATGCCTGTAATCCCAGCACTCAGGAGGCTGAGGCAGGAGGATTGTTGTGAGTTCAAGACCACCCTGAGCTGCAAAGTGAGCTTAAGGCCAGCCTGAACTGCATAATGAGACCCTGTCTCAAAAAGACAAAAAAAAAAAAAAAAGTGTAATTGTCTAGCAGGGTAGCCTGCAAGCCCCTGGTCTTGATAGAAGTGCTGGCCTGGGCCAATATCCTGTGTCCCATTCTGGGTCATTTCTTCCACTTTGACACGTGCCCTTCATGCCTAGAACATGGTGCTGACCTCTTCGCATATTCCCGTGTCATTCCAGGAGCAGCAGCCCTGACGGGGGCCGTGTCCCACACAGTCTCTACCGCTGTGATTTGCTTCGAATTAACGGGTCAGATTGCTCACATCCTACCCATGATGGTGGCTGTTATCTTGGCCAACATGGTGGCTCAGAGCCTGCAACCTTCCCTCTATGACAGCATCATCCAGGTCAAGAAGCTGCCCTACTTGCCGGACCTTGGTTGGAACCAGCTCAGGTCAGGGGCGATAGCAGGAGTTAGCTGAGATGTCCTGGGGAGTGGAGGGCCTGTGGGTGAGACTGAGGTCAGGATCCATGTTGGGAAGCACTGTTTTGTACCAGTTTCTTGTTTCCATGGATGTAAGGAACATTGTGATGACCCAATGCATGTCCAAGGTCATGGACGGAATGGAGGGGACAGCAAAGACCTGGTATATGGTGGGGTTAACACATTGTGCTTTCTCCCTTCCATAGCAAATTTACCATCTTTGTTGAGGACATCATGGTACGTGACGTGAAGTTTGTGTCAGCTTCCTGCACATACGAGGAACTGCAAAACCTGCTCCAGGCTACCACAGTCAAGACTTTACCCCTGGTTGATTCCAAAGGTTAGTGGGATGGAAGGAACTAGATTCCTGAGCTTCTGACTTCATCAAGAGCCCCATAAAGTAGAGCGTGCAGGCATGAGCTTGTGCCTGCAAACCAGGAGGCCCATCCTGCACTCCTCAGGGATATGAAGATGCACGTGGAGGGAAAAATGCAGCTATCTCACATGCACATGACAACAGCTAAAAATCCTCCAGAGAAACATGATTGATTGTCAGTACTCAAGGCAGCTATATGCCATAAAGAAACCACGACTGTGGAGTTACTGGACAGTTCTTACCAATTGCTTCTAGGCTTGAGCCTCTGGCCACAGCATTTTTGTCCACTGATCAGTACATGACTCCATTTATGTGTGTTTCTGCTGAACAAGCCTTACTCCACAGAGTTTCTGATGTACTACCACGGAACTTGCAGCCAACAGCACTGTAATCATACCTGACTGCAGCTCACCTACCACACATATTTTCTCAGTAAGGTGCACCACAGCCTCTTTATGCTAAGGAACACCAGGCAGCACTTTCAGCATTATGTTTGCGGCTGTTCTAAATAGCAAAAGCACCGAGATGTGAAAAGCCTAGCATTAAATAGGCTGCAAAAGGAACCCTCTTTTACAGTATTCAAGCTGAAAGGAAAGGGCCGAGCACTGTTAAGTTCCATTCCAGCTGGGAACACGAACACTAGGCAACTCCATTTTTCAGTGACTTTGCACATGCTTGTGAATTGCACCACAAGCCCCTGGGGTATTGATTTTGAGTTGTGAACATCTGTTTCAGTGAGTAGAAGAATTCACCAAAAGGGAATGCATGAGTTATAAGGCTGGGCTGTGAGCTGGGCGTGGTGGCGCATGCCTGTAATCCCAGCACTAGGGAGTCTGAGGCAGGAGGATTGTTGTGAGTTCGAGACCAGCCTGATAGGCTACAAAGTGAGCTTAAGGCCAGCCTGAACTGCACAGTGAGACCCTGTCTCAAAAAGACAAAAAA